>JAXQQM020090577.1:0-36762 GCA_034641835.2 Pinus albicaulis
TAATGATAGTAGGTTAGATGACCAAAAAATGGTGTAACCTAGAGCTTAGACCTCTATTCTCAAAACCAATAAAGACATAAGGATAAGGACCACATCATAATCATCATGGTACCCACCGTTCCATTTTGACCTCAAAATCAATTTGGGCCTCGTTTCACGCCTCGCAGTACCACTTCAGTGTGCCTTATCATTTTGTTTGATTCATATTGTATAGCATATTTTTATCTTATATATATGTTTTCATCAAGATGTTTTCACTTGGAGTATTGATTGTTGAAGTTGCAGGTACACCAACAGCTCCCCGTCAGAATCAGTCCCCTAGTGGTCATTGATAGCAAAGGTATCATTCTCCACCTAGAATGATAGGATTCCTACAAAGCTTTGAATATGATGGCATCATTTCTCTGAAATTCACCATAAGGTCCATCATCTCAACCATGGTTACCACCACCTCCCCTTGCACATGGTAAACTTCCATTTTAGTTGATAGAACCTTCCCATATATGGATCAACCCATGTTGTAGAGCCCCACACACTGTTGGTATCCATGACCATCTACTCAGGACTGGGAGCCATTTCACTTGCATGTCTTGAAGATATGCCTCATTCTTCTCTTCTTTCCTTATTTATTACCAACCCTACTCCTGAGCCACCTCATTTATTTGTGATAGATCAATTTGAATGCACTCTCATGTTCTACATTTGGCCTATCATCCCTCCATACAACATAGTGCATTTGTGTCACTTCATCTGCCTCATCAACCCCACACCGAGACCAACCAATGGGGCCCATGCCCTACACAAAAAACACCTTACCTCCATCATCATGAAGGTAACCATTTTCATGGGGCACCCATACCTGTTTATGTACATCCCAAACCACATTTACATTCTTTTGGGAAGTGTACAAAGATTTTTTTGGGAAAATGGAACCCACCCATGTTTTCATGTATTATACTCGGTGAAATTCCCTAGTCACCCTTGGTTGGATCTTTCTGATCACAACACCATTAATTAATCACTCATTATGCCAGTCAGAAAATACTTACACCTACCTTGGATGTCCTATCGACTCTAGGTACTTTCCCCCAGAAGAATTTTTTTGACTATCGCCACTCGCATTACAACTCTAACCTTAGGCAGTTGTCTATATCAATTCATACAATCAGCTTTAATTATCATGCCTAGTTGACCCACAATATTGAATTCATATTTATATACCATGATTCCCCGAATTAGCATTTGATGAAGTTTACGCCTCTTTCATGTCGACTTCAACACCCATCTTCCAGGATCGAAGCAATATCTTGAGTTATGCCCCCACAAGGGAAATCCTCGAGTGACACAATGGGAATCACTATTTCCCATTGACGCCATCGATCTCCCTAAAATTCGACACCAAGATAAGTTTTTCAGTTTAGGGTAGTATCATACGTGCTGACCATTGTAGCTCTCTCATCTAGTCGAAGACCCATGCATCACTTAGCACCTCATTCAATGGTGATTACATTTTGATTCATGGGAGGTACCCAGAGTCAAATACCCATGCATCCATGAGCACCTCATTCATCAGTGCTTCACTTTTTATGCATGGGGGCACCTGATTCAGTCTATTTGTTAGACACACCATGGACAACGTAAGCAGTTATCATTATCAGCCATAAGCATTTCATCCACTACAACACTGATTTTAAAAGGATATTTCTTGTATGATTGTAATACTTAGTCACTAGTCATCATAAAGAGAATGGGACATGCTCGCCTTGTATAGATTCTTTTTTCATAGCATGGTTATCTTTTATCCTTAGTCAAGATTTTTCCCTACTCATCTCCCCAACAAGTTATTTTATCTCTCAAGAAGTTGATCTGACTCTTAGTAAACACAAAAAAATGTGATGTATTTCGGCTATACATTTGATCGTAACCTCATACATTAGGGGGAAACTATTAACACAGAAAAATCATACACACATTTGTACAATACAGATGATTCCCAAAGTCATCTATCAGAGAATACAGATGAAGAATTTCTAGTTGAAAACATCATGAAGTATAAAATTCACTTGTGCAGCCTATCCAAAGGAAAATATTAAGGATAACCCAACTTTTTCTTCAATATCCGCACAATAATTTTTTTCCCTAATAAACAGTACAAGACCACTTCACACACTTGGAATATGGGATTCACTGACATGTTCCAGTCAAGGACAATTGATTTTGATTGTACCTGGAGATATGCAGCCCCCAAGGGATCCTCTTGTCCTACTCAAAAGTCATTTTCTCATTAATGGACCAAGAGAGTGAAGAGGGATTCAAAATTCTTTAAAAACAAGCCATTGGAAGATAAAAAACAAGAAAATGTTATGCTGGAAAAATTTCTCCCAAGCAATCTTGCATTCCATTGTGAAGAATAAGTAGAGCATTTTTATGCTGGCCAAATTGTTTCTCAAGAATATAGCATTCTAGTGTGGAGAGGATTTCACCATTGAGAGAGCCTTGATACTTCTTTGAGAGAGAGGATAAGCTTGCAAAGAGAGTGAGGAAAGGAACCTCTTTGTTGAGTATTTTGAGCACCATTGCTCAAAAAATTCTCTCCAAGTGTTTAGTATTCATCTTCTACTTTTAACAGTCAATAAAGGGATCCATTTTCCATTATTTCATTGACTTGTTTGATTCATCAAGCATTGTTTGTTTGTTTATTTTCTATTTTAGTTTAACAAGTTTATGTATGCATTGTTTTCACCATTTACAATGATTTTTTTACTCATGTTTTCCCACTAACAACAACCAATTCTATCTATGATTTCTTTGCAGAGAACAACCAACTGCTAAGAAAGTGTCTTTTAGTACCCCATGACAACAAGACCACCAACACACTAACGACATAAAAGTAAATACTTGAAAGTAAATTTAATATAAAAAGAAGTAATCCTATACTAAGAAATAAATGAATTCTTAAACTATGAATTTAAAGGAAACCTATTCTGAAAGAAGGGAGAGATCAATTGAAATTGTCAATGTGTGCATTATCAAGCTAGAATCATTCATAACTATCTGTGAATATGAAATCAAAAAAATTGAAAGGAAATGAATCTTTAACATGAATTGGAAAGAAATTAATCTATGGAATGAAATAAATAAAGTAAATGTTTTTGATATTTTAATGTTATTTAAGTGCTTCATCTCCAAAAGAACATAAATTAAATTAACATAAAATAAAGTAAATGCTTGTAATAACTTTGCAAAAAATGAGCGTAAAATAAACTAATCTATATTGCAAAAATGAAACATTAAAATAAACTCATACTCATAAGGGGGGCCAGCTAAAGTGCATGAGAGGTGGAATGTTTAGGAAGTTGTTGAATAAACACCACATCTCATCATGAAGGCATAAAACATACTAAAGGATTGCATAACATCAATAGTATTCATAACATCAACCATAAGCATAGTCAATCCTTAGCATTCCAAAACTTAACACATCCTTTGAATGGAATGGGAACTCCTATTTATACAAAAATTAAGTTAACTAATTCATAAATATAGATCAACAAATATCACCTAGATACACATATCTCTCTTAGATCCAAAAATATCTCATGTGGTTACAACTATGTGCTAATATCTATCAACTAGAATCTCTTCATATTATTTCACAATTCTCTCATGGCTTTGATAGGAGATACTTATTAAAACTTCCATGATTCTTCTCCATGAAATGTGAAGGATTAATGGTATTAACTTCCTCAAATTTTCAGGAGTTTGAAGAGGAAATTCAAATTTGAGACTTAGAGGCCAAATATGACTTTGATGGAATCTTCAAATATGTATACACACATCAAAAAACTCATCCAAGTTTTATATATAAGTTAATACATGTTATTTTTATAATATTTAAAAATAAATTCACTCAAAATAATATTTCAAAACCCATATTTAATCATGAAGATGGTCTTAGTGCATCGTTATGGAATTGTAGAATATGGTAAATACTGAAGGAAAATGAAAGAAAAGAGTGTGAAATGGATGACATTGTGGAGACCCAACATTCCCTCCAACTGCAAATGTTGCATCTCCTCATGCAACTTTGCATTGATTGTCATGGATTGAAGTCTTCTTATTTTATGTATCTTATTTATTGTATCCTTGAGGCATGCAATATTTTTCAATAAGTCATTTTTGTGACTTTGAGATACCTCCAAGACTTGCAAAGTTTTCTTCAATTATTTATTTTTCTCAAGAGATTGCTTATTGTGAGCCTTCTTTCTCTGAAAGATATCTAATTGAAAACTATTGTGGTTGGTTCTTGTGTGGAAACCATAAGTATTTGTGTTGTTGGTTCTTTTGTGGAATCACTTTTCTTTTATTATTCTTCTTGCTGCAACAAAGAATACTTGAAAAATGCATTCAAAATTAATACCCATTCAGATACATATTAAGAAATCATCTTTCTTAATATGAATATTTTCAAAAGATATCCATCTCTGAATCAATAAATTACAACAATCAGTTGGTAGAAGCATCTTGGTCAACAATGTATGAGGTTATGAAATATAGAAATGAAAAATGGTAATGAATATTCACCCCCAAAATGAAGGATTTTTTGTCTTTTGAAAATGGGGAAGAAAATGTGACATGGAAATTTTCCAAATACATATCTTTTATCATTTAAATAATTAATGATTAAATATTAGAAAATAGCATACCTTCACCTACCTAGAAATTCAATAATATATGCATCTCTGAGATCTTGGTTGTTACTAATGAATCATGGATTGTGAAATGAAATAATATGATCTCCTTATTTATATCCTTCTTATTGTTGGAACTAATTTATTGCTACTAAACTTGGAAACTAAATATGATTTATTAGAACATTGTTGCAAGTTGTTGAAATCATATAGTCTTCATTCATATCTGCATCATGGCATATTTATTTCCTATGTGAATATTTTTTTCTGATTTAAAACAGAGAAATAAATTGTTGGATTACCAACCATTAACAAATTCCCTTAACCAACACGATACTACTCACCATTAATTTCAATGAGATTCAAGATGCCCAAGTACATATTACTAGATACAAATAAATGAGTTGTAGTTGAGTCACCTAGAATATATAACAAACAAGGTGCAGAAAATCCTTGAAATCTTGCAACTGCTAATGAGAGAAAACTAATCTACAAAAGACATAAGGTTTCTCTACCAAAATTATACGTAAAGAAAACAATGAATAGAAACACAATCACACATTGATCAATCACACACAAAAATTTAGTTCGGAACCCAACTTGGAAAAAATCCCTTGATTATATTAAATGAACTGAGTAATATGAATTATTACATATAATCTGCTTCAAGGATGAATCTCCCTACAATACTGATCAACTCTCTACAAGACTACCCAACATTTAGCCAAATAAACTTGCAAGGAAGCTCATATTTCCTTGCGCAATTCAACCCCTAAAAAATAGGAATTTCTCTTATTTCCTTGCACAATTCCCAAGAAAATATGCCTGCTCAATTCTCAAGCATCTCTATCTCTTCTTTATTTTAAGGCTCCCATCAAAAAAACTTATGTACAATGAATAAATATAATTTTTCCTTCATCCAATCTCAATAGGAAATTTGAATTGCATGGTGTACTAGGGCCCATTTTAGCAGTTTCTACAGTTAAATGAGAGTAAGTTGAGTTAATAAAAAGTCAAACTACTCAAATAAACTCAAGTCTCTCTTGATTCTAGAACCAGATTTAAGTTAACTGAGAAACACTAGAGTTAATTCCACTAGATAGCTAATTTTAGCCATAAAGTAGTCCACAACTAACTGCATGTCATCTCACTTGAATTAACTGACTATAAACTAGTTGTAGGAAACATCACACATTTCAACTATAACCTAACTCAAGCAACTATTTCATTGAATTCAAATTGGCATCTTTGACTAAGACACATGTCAAAGAAGCCATTCCTTGCTACAATTTAACCACTTCCTCTTAGCAAGGAAGGGCTTCTTGGAAGAACCTCATCCACCTGGATATGTATTTATCTCTACCAAGTTCTCTATTGTTGTAGCTGATCCCTCTGAATGAGAAATAATTCTCTACTTCCTTGTGGGGAACCTACTTTGAAGAGCCATTCTTTCCCACCATGCTTTGTGAGCTCACTACTTTAGTCATAAGTTCCATGTACCTTGTATACCTAGGTGTCTGCTTGTTGATGTTGGGAGACACAACTCTTTTTTAAGCTCCCTTAAAAAAATCCTCTATCCACTTGGCTTGAAATCTCCTTATAATAGAATTATATAACTATTTATCATCATCATCTTGCTGGTCATCCCAACTACCAACTAGCTTAGTCTAAAACTGGGATATTAGTTGAGGCTCCATCTTGGGAGCTCTATTATTCTTTCAATCAACCACCAAATCTCTATTGATAAGGAGATCATGTCTTATGATAAAAAATGAAAGTCCTTATAACAGGTCTGAACCTGAGTGACTAGAAAGGTCTCGTCATTGTGATTCTGGTGCTATGAATGGTTCGAAAAAATGATGTTGTATGAGGAAGATATCGCGTTATGTCTATTTTCCCAAACAACAAAATTTCGTGACTAGATGCCTAGTTAGCATGCAGGTATATTTAGTAGGTATATACTTGGAATATTCCATTTTTCCACAGCCAACGAGATGGTGCCATGTGGCATGTTCTAATTCGTTGATTGTTGGTGGTACGGAGGATTTTGGACCATTTGATGGTTTTTGATTGACCAACGGATGAGAAACATGTGGCAAGACCAGAGGCCACCAAGTGTCCTCAGAATTCTGTAGTAAAATTTATTTGGGGTCAACAGGAATCAACCCCCAGACCTGCTGTCTGCCAAGCCCACGTGCTACCACCCACGATACGTAAATTTATTAACCATATCAGCTTTGAGTTTAACTTTATGGTTTGTATGTTTTACATTTGGGGGCTTGGGAGGCCAGTATTGAAGGGCCAGCCCCCCTCTCATGTGGCCTTGCACCCAGAAACGTGGGCCTTCGCTCTAACCGTAGCAGTAAACTCACATGTCAGTGACATTTTAGTTCACATGGCGGAGTTTTAAAGAATAGTTATAGTTAATGTTTTGAGTTCACTGTAACCTCTGGTGGATCATGTTGACCTACCACATGGCGGGGTTTCAACATTTTAAATGTTAAGGGCTGTGGAATAATGACACTCCGGGTTCCAAGCCTTTAGACAGAGTTTTAAACGGTTATCAATGGAGGTTACAGCGGGGTTGGTATGTGACCACCCTGCCTCTAAACTTTAATGCTATATTTAAACCGTTTGACCATTCTAGAGCACGCCCCTAAGTTTTAGGGTTTTCCATTAATTTAACTTAAGTTAACTTCCTGTCTCCACATTTAGTGGAGCTTTTCTAGCTGACATTGGGAAAAATGCATTGGGAGGTCAATTTTTGATCAATTTTGGTGAAACAAGAGTCTAGCTAGACCAATTTGAGAATTATGGAGCCATTGGTGTAGAGAAAGCAACCATTAGAGGCTTTTAAACACATGTAATTTAAAATTTTTAGCATAATGACAAAGAGGGACATGCCATTTGGAGCTGGACCAGCAGATGTAGCCCAGGAGGGGTGAACTGCTTCATCATGCCTACTGTGTAAAACTTATGTGTGGATATTTTTCTCTGTTATGCATTGTTGTTCAGTGTTTTTAAGGCTTATTTACATGCTTAAAGTTCACTAATTCATCTATAATTCATGGTTAAATCTCTCATTTCTTAAGAAAATATATGGAGACAAATTGTACATGTTTATATTACTGAAAGGACACTTAGCACAACATAACTAATACACTCCTTTCATATCAAGTTGGTATCAGAGCTAGAGTTTTATCTCTGGTGTTTTTATGTGCAAAGATTTATTAATTGTTTCCAAGGGTTTTCACGCTTACTAGGCTCAAGCTTAAGAGAGGAGAAGGCAAATTGGTGGAAGAAATAGGTTCTCAAAGTGAGCCCAAGCAAAGGAGGGCAAGATTTCCACATTCTCCACCACCTGGTTTACCTCTAAGATAATTAGAACTAGCATCAAGCATGCCTCCAAGAGAAGAAGAAACCCATGAAGAGGTGGATCGCAAAGAGGAAGAAAAAGTGTTCAGGAAAGCATTCCTTGACATGAATGAAATGGTGAGAGTCCTTTATCAAGAAATGAATGAATGACTAGAAGGAGAAGGATCCAAACTTCAAAAGGAAGGTTAGGGATCATCAGGAGGCCACAAAGATGAAGATAAATCAAAGAAGGAAATGGAGGAAATGGAGGCAGTGGAAAGTCACCATCATCACCTTCATTTTCATCCTCGTCATCCTCTACTTCGACTTCAATACATCAGCCATTTAAGTCAAAGAACACTGGTAAAATTCCTTTTCTAAAACTTGATGTTAAGTTTGAATTGCCAATGTTTAATGGTGAAGTCAATGCATAAAATCTTGATAATTGGATTATGAAATTGGAGGTTTATTTGAGAATTCAGAACCTTCATGATGATGACACCAAAATCCAACTAGTTAGCTTCATTGAGGATGGAAGGTGTAGCTCTTGTTTGGTGTGAAGCCAAGACAAAGGAGGAGATCAAAAGACACGGTAAGATTATTCTATCATGGAATGATTTCATTACTGCAATAAAAAAACTTTTTTATCCATTATCCCATATGCCGAAAGCCATAATGAATTGGAAACATTCTAGACAATTGAAAGGACAAAATGTACAAGACTACACCCAAGAATTTAGGAGAAGATCTCTCTTATTATGGTAGATTTGTAGAGTCAAGATACTTTGCTCAAGTACATAGGGGGATTGCATAGCTACCTTAGACATACTATCCTCATGTTTAATCCTACAAGTCTACATGAGGTATGTGTTCAAGCCACACATCTAGAAGCTAGAGGGAAAAATACTTTTGAAGAGGGTAGAAACAAAAATTTTAAGGGGAAAAACAAAGAGAATACCTCAAAATGAAAAGGTAAAAAGAATGCATCTGTCAAGAAAGAGGGAGAGAAAGTTGTTTGTAAACATTGTTCAAGAGATGGCCATGAAGAGAAAAATTGTTGTAAATTACATCCTAGAAAAAGACCCAAGTTTAACAAAAACAAAGGGAAGCAAAAAACTGCAGCTACAACTCAACATGACTTAGGAGATGATTCAGGTGATGAAACTAAAATTACAGCCATGGGATTGAAGAACACGAAGAGGAAAGAAATTGAATCAAAACCCAATACTAGTACTTCAAACTGTCACATAGAAGCTCCAAATGAAGAAGAGAGAATTGAACTGTTTCATGTGAGGGTCATATCCAAACATACAAAGATTGATACACTCTTTGACAGTGGTTCACAAGAGAATTTAATCTTTGAAGACTTGGTCAAGAAACTTAATCTTGAGACCATTCCACATACAAAACCATATCCACTTGGGTGGATTTGTAAGGATGCAAATTTACAGGTTTCAAAAAAATGCATATTGCGCTTTGCAATATCTGCACATTTACTTGACATAGTTGAATTAGATGTGGTTCCTCTTGATATTACATGTGTTTTATTGGGCAGTCCTTACTTGTATGACAGGAAAGCTATCTTCCATTGCCATGAGAACAAATACCATATATTCAAAGATGGCAAGGAGTACATTGTTAGAGCACATCGCAAGAAGAAAAATATTGCAATGGTAAATGCTGGATAGGTAAAAAGGATGGTGAATTCAGGTAAGAATTTTTTTCTTCTAATGATTAAGCCTAAAGTTGATGTTAGTCATGAGTCATTTGAATATTCTGATCCTAAGTTGAAATCAGATTTATATGATGGAGTTGATGCACATCATGAGATGTTTCAGGAGCCAGCAGGATTGCCTCCTAAAAGGGAGATTCAACATGAGATTGAGTTTCAACAATATTGTCATCTTCCAAAAATTGGCACGTATTGCATGTCAATAACGGAGAATGCTAAAATAAAGAGAAAAATCAAGGACTTGTTGGAAATGGGACTCATAAGGAAAAGCACTTCGCCATGCAGTTAACCCATAGTCCTGATTCCGAAGAAAGATGGGACTTGGTGCATGTGTGTCGACTTCGGAGCTTTGAGCAAGATAATGGTAAAAAATCGATACCCACTCCTAAGGATAGATGATTTATTAGATCAATTGAAAGAAGAAAAGTATTTCACTAAGTTATATTTACGAAGTGCATATCATCAAGTAAGAATTGTAGAAAGTGACATATGGAAGACCGCATTCAAAACCAAACAGGGACTCTTTGAGTGGTTGGTTATGCTGTTTGGTTTATGTAATGCACCGGAAAATTTCATGCGTGTGATGCATATTGTTTTGTGTCCATTTCTTGATGACTTTGTGATTTTTTATTTAGATGATATATTCATTTTCAGCAAAACAAGAGAAGAGCATGTCTTGCATGTAAATATGGTACTTTATGTTCTGAAGAAAGAGAAATTATTTCTTAAGATGTCTAAGTGTGAATTTCGAAAGACTTCTCTAGTTTTTTTGAGACACATTGTAGGAGGAGGCACATTGAGAATTGATCCTTCTAAAGTAGAAGCCATTGTGTTGTGAAACCAGCTCCAAAAATAAAAGAAAAGAGATATCAACGCCTTAGAAATAAGCCACTTCGAGGGGGCAACCTATAATACGTTACATGAATGAAAAATTCTTGGATGATACAAATTACAAAACATCCTTTCTATATATAGGAGTACATGGGGCCACAATGTAATCCTAGCCGACCTAACAATAATAATTTAAGGGCACAATAATAACAATATGGGGGTTACAGGGGTACAATAATAACAATAAGGGGGTTAAATTAACAACAATAAGGGAATATACTAGTAATATAGGGACCTAACATGCCCCTCTCCTTCAAAAAAGTGTTGTCCTCAATGCTTGAGTAGCTCCAGGTGCTTCTGTATAAAATTCTCAACTCCCATGTGGAATCTTCAATGGGTAAGTTCTTCCACTTGATGAGATACTCTGAATTGATCGATTTCGTAGCTGTCGAGTTCTTGTTTCCGTGACCACTTCAGGTTCCAATATGATTTTTCCTTCCTCATCAAGTTCTGGAAATATTGTTTGAACTGGAAGATTTTCACCTATAACCTTCTTTAAGCATGAAACATGGAAAACTAGATGCACTCATGAAGAAGTAGGAAGCTCCAATTTGTATGCCATAGTACCAATCTTTTGCAACACCTTGTAAATACCATAGTACTTTTGCGATAATTTATTATCCTTCTTAGCTTGCTTGAGAGAAATTTGTTTGTATGGTTGTAGCCATAAAAATACCCACTCTCCTACATCAAAACTTATCTCGCTGCGATGTTGATCTGCCTTTTGTTTCATTCGATTTTGTGCCAAATTCAGGTTATCCTTTAAGAGTTGGAGAACTTCTTGTTGATGCTCGATGTGATATTACATTGCTTGAACCTTCGAATTTTCTCTTAAAGATGATGTGATGGATGGTGGATAATATCCATAAAGTGCCATAAATGGGTCATTTTTGATGCAATATGGAAGGAAGTGTTATACCACCATTCAGTGAGAGGTAATCGCTTGACCCATTGTGTTTGTTTATCAGATACAAAACAACGAAGATATCCTTCCAAAAATTTATTTACTATCTTAGTTTGACCATTGGATTGAGGATGATAAGATCAACTATGAGCTAATTGAGCACCCAAAAAAGAAAATAACTCTGTCCAAAAATTGCAAGTAAAAATGGGATCTCTGTCGCTCACAATAACCCTTGGGTTTCCATGTAGCTTTGAAATTGTGTCCATAAATGTAGTATAAATTTTATTTGCTTTAAATGGATGAGATAATGCACAAAAGTGTGCATACTTGGTAAGTGTATCAACTACCATCATGATGACACTCTTTCCTTCGGACTTAGGTAAACTTGTGACAAAATCCATTGAAATCTCCTCCCAATGTTAACTTGGAATGGATAAAGGTTGTAGAAGATCCGGGGTCTTAAATGTCTCAACTTTATTTTGTTGGAAAACCAAACATTTCGCCACAAAATTTTGAATATCAGATTTAAGGACATCCCAAAAAAATTCTTTCTTCACCCTATGGTAAGTTTTTAAAAATCCTGAGTGTCCTCCTAAAGGAGAAGTGTGAAATTCCAAAAGAATATTTTGTTTTAGTTGGGAATTATTACAAAAATATAAGCGATATTTGTACCACAAGGAATCATTTTTCCAACTAAATGTATCAGATGTACTAGGATCTTGTTGCAACTTCTGAATGAGTGTCAACACTTCTTCATCCTTCTTCCATTCATCTCTTGCTTTGGTTATCCAATATGGTTGGACAATAGAAATGGCGCAAAGAAATCCTTCCACATCTTCATTCTTTCTTGAAAGTGCATCTGCAACAACATTTAACTTCCCTTTTTTGTAGATTATTTCAAAGTCATAACCCAACATCTTTGTGACCCATTTTTGCTGCTCTTCTGAAGATAGTCTTTGTTCCAAAATGTGTTTAAGACTATCATGATCATTTTTTACCTTGAAGTGTCTTCCCATTAGGTAAGTTCGCCATTTCTTTAGTGCATGTAGTATTTCTAACATTTCCTTCTCATAAATAGGTTTCTGTAAATACTTTCCTTTCATTGGATGACTTTCAAAAGTAACGGGTCTTCCTTCTTGCATTAAAACAACGCCAATTCTATTTCCTGAGGCATCACATTCCACAATAAAGGGTTTTGTGAATTATGGTGTAGCTAAGACCGGTGCTAGGCACATTGCCTCTTTAAGATGTTCAAAGGACTTAGTTGCTTCAGGAGTCCATGAAAATGCATATTTCTTCAATAATGTTGTTAGAGGTACTGCTATTCTCCCATAATTCTTAAAAAACTTGCAATAATACCCTATTAACCCAAGAAATCCTTGCAACTGCTTTATGGTTGTGGGAACTTTCCATTCCTTAATGGATTTAATTTTGTTAGAGTCTACCTTAACACCCTCGTGAGATACAATATGACCCAAATATTCCACCTCTTGTACTCCAAAGAAACATTTGGATGTTTTTTCATATAATTGTTTCTCCTCCAATAGTTTGAGCACCCTGTCAACATGTTGAACATGATCCTTCCAATACCTGTTGTAGATTAGTATATCATCAAAAAATACTAGCACAAATTTTCTAAGGAAGGGTTTGAAAATGGAGTTCATCAACCCTTGAAATGTAAAAGGTGCATTGGTAAGGCCAAAAGGCATGACCAAAAATTCATAATGACCCTCATGAGTTCGAAATGCTATTTTTGGAATATCTTCAGTCTTCATTCTAATTTGATGATATCTTGAACGAAGATCTAACTTGGTAAAATAAATTTCTTCATGTAATTCATTCAATAATTCATCAATAACAGGAATGGGATATTTATCTTTAATGATGAGCTTATTAAGCTCCCTATAATCCGGAGACATGAGCCATGATCCATCCCTCTTGTGTACCAATACTATAGCAGCAGAGAAAGAACTTTAACTAGGTTGAATTATACCCGTCTCTAGCATTTCTTCAGTCATGCGTTCAATTTCTCTCTTTTGGACATAAGGATATCTATAAGGCCTGATGTTTGGAGGAACACTTCTTGGAATCAAATGAAGAGAATTATCATGATCACGAATAGGTGGGAGTATTTTGGGAGTTTCAAACACCTTGGAATGATTGTCCAAGAATGTTTGGAGATCTGCAGAAATAGATGATTTTGATGTTGGAACTTCTAGTGAGCATAATTGTGAAATTACACCTCGTTGTTCTTTCTTTAGAATATTTCTCATGACATTAGAGCTTATTATCTTTCCTGGCTTCCTTGCAATACCCCGTAATTCGTCTTTCTTTCCTTCTGAAAAAAAATTCAAGAAAAGTTCTTGAAAATTAAAAGCTACCATCCCCAAATATTGTAACCATTGTACTCCTAGTACAACATTAGCACCTCCCATAGGAATGGAAAGTGTTGAGGTATACAAGGTGTCTTTTTAATGCCTATTTATCTCATATTAATTATCAATCTGGGAGCGACTTTTTATTTCAAGAGTGTACTCTGTCTGAGGCTGCAATGATCTAAGAGTAATGCTGTGAAGATGTAGTACAAAATTCTAAATGCAAGAATAAACAAATGCTTGTAAAGGAACCTAATTACAAATGGAAATGCTCTGAAACTTGAATTAAATCAAACTGAAAAAACATCAATAAGGGATACAGTAGCAATAACTCTTTCCCTTAGAAATCGATGCAAGATAACCAATCTAGGGACTTGGGAGCAATAACCTCTGTCCTCTACAGTTGGTGATCTTAAAACAATTGAAATGAAAGCAAACACTATCTTTTAGAAATTGATGCAATTGAAATCAAACTGAAACAAGACCATCAATCTGGGAATGACGAAGCAATAACCAATGTTCTCTACAGTTGACAGTCCTGCTTGAAAGAAATTAAAAGGAAATATAAATTGAACTAAAAGCTGCTAATGAAAAGAAACTAGGAAAGCTCTCAAAACCAAACACCTTGCAATTAATCAATTGAAATGAACAACAATGTAAATGGACAACAAAATAAAATTAGAGGAATCGAATAACCAATCCTATTGAACAAAAATCTGTAATGAATATAAATCAAATGGAACAGCAAGTGGAATGAAACCATAATGGAAATATAATAGCGGAGCTCTGTTAAGGTATTAACAAAATAAATTATACAGTGTTGAGATTCTTGTTAAATCATAAAGAAACAACAATGCAATTCGTTAATATAACACAACAATACCAATAAGAAATTCAACAATAATTAACTTTGCAATCGTAATGAAACCAAACACGATTATCACACAACAGTAATTAAAGGATAGAAATACAAACAATGGATCGCTCCACTAGGGCCGGGCCCTCAACCGCCGGTGAAAGCGCCGCTGAGCTACTGCAGAGCTTGAGAAATGGAACGAGAACGCCTTTTTGTATTAATCAAACATGAATATATTTTATATCAGTTTCTCTTTGCTCACAAGAGTCAAGGAATTATAGTGTTACAAAGGGAATTCAATAATCATCCATTGTTCTATTGTCTCCCAATACATAATACATGCTCTCCTTTTATAATCAGAAGGAAGAGAAATTAAATAGCAAATATGATCTCCCATAACAATATTGGATTTTTCCCAATAACTTGATCAACCAGAAAATATATTTCCAACAATCTTTCAACAAGAGCAAAGCGAATTTGGCTTTGCAGCCGAGATTTGGAAGACGGTCGCAACAACAAATCTGAGAAAATCGTGCTCAAAGAACCCTGCGTTTCTCACAATAAAAGCCGAATTTGGGAAAATAATTTTTTGCTAAAGTTAATTGAGTCCGTTCTGGACAAAACCCATGTTCCGAATTTTCCAGATTCTTCTTTATTTGCCCAGAATATCAACCGGAAAACTATCACTTCTTATTCCAGCGAATTTCTGAGTTGGAATATTTCATGATGATTTGGAAATCCAATTTGTAGTCTGACAAATATCTTGGAGGCTAAAATGGTGAATGATATTAAAAAATATATTAATAAACCATCATTGATAAAATTATGCATAATAATCATGAATTTATTAAAAATAAAGGAGAAGAAATAATATTCATCCATAAGAGCATAAATCATTATAAAATGGATTTATATGATAAATTATAATAAATGACATGATTAAGAAGAGTAAAAATGGATGAAATAAGTGTTAAAAAGTGATCGTATTCACGGCCCAACATACCCCCAAACTGAATATATTGCATGTCCTCATGCAACCCAGAACTGAATATATTGCATGTTCTCATGCAACCCAAAAACCCATGTGTTAACCAAGCAAAGATAATTTTTCATCCAAACTCATGAAATGGATGGAACAAATGAATTTTTCCTCAAATAAGTAATCTTGATGAAGGCATAACAATTTTTATAGTTGACATTCAACTATATGTATATGAAGTTGCAGAAAAATGTGACATAAGTAACAGAAAATTTCATTAACCATTTTCTCAAAAATCATATTATTTTGATGCACGGATCATGAGATATAAACAAAATGGTTGTAGGTGATAGTGCATAATTTTCGAAATTTTATGAACTAAATTAGTGTGAAATTATCTGGGTTTGTGTATTTTAATGATACCTCTTTGTTATCCAAAAATCACAAGAATTCAGTTCATAGTTTTAAAGATATATGCAAATCAATTTCTGCACTGTACAAAAATGAAATTGTATGCCTTAAACGAGAAAAAGAGTAAAAAAAACATCTATCATGTGTAGCAATTCTCCCCCCCAAACTGAAGAATTAACATGTCCTCATGCAATGCTAGAAAACAGAGAGAGGTGGTTGCTACAATCTATTGAAATTGATGCTTAGTGTAAAACAACATGGAATAAGGGAGGTGTTGAGAATGAATAGGAATATCCATGGATGATAAAGAATATTACTGACATGGTCACAAGAAAGAAATGAAAGAAATCAACACTCCCCCAAACTGAAAGATGTTTCTAACAAAATTGGAAGTGGTAAAGATGTGGAATAAATGATGATAAATAATGCTCAATGGATGTTCATGAAATTCTCCTAAATTCATAATAAATCAGAAAATTATACTATTTTACCTCAAGTGTTACCTCCGAAAAAATGTGGAAGGACATGTAGAGACTGGCCTCTGTTGAAGCTGATCTAGGCTGAGCGGATACTGAAAGTGATGCAAAAGGTGGAAGCCATGTGCGTGTTCGCGAAACTTCGTTGTTAATTGCAATAGTGTGGTCGTGCTGCGAATAGAAGTTTCCCCCATACTTGTTGTTCTCCTGTAAATAAATCACAATTCTGTATGCAATTTTCTTGAATTCACGGTTTTAGTTTTAAATGGCAACAGATAAGATGCATGCAAAAAAATCAATTAGCAAAAATTCTGTAGAAATGCAGTATGAATATTGTGGCAAAATGGCAACGTACTGCACAACAATTATACAACATAGAAAGGCATACATACATATGATATGATCAACAAATTATCACATTACTAAAATCCATGCATGTGATAAATCGTAAATAGATATAAAAGCATTTTTTAATGATTCAAGGATAAGGAGAAGGGATAGCTTAAGATAAACATAAGTACAAATGCATTTATTACCCACTTAAACTAATGTGATCGATTTATGATGATTTTCATGTATAATAGGTTCGAAATCAAGAGTTAAAGATTCATACTTTCATCTGATATTTAAATAGAGATATAGGAAAAAATGTTTAATATTACTATTGATGTGTATAAATGTGACTCCAATACCATCAACAGAGCTCTGTTACCCACAGGTGTCCATGACCTTAATAGAGTTTCTCTCTCACCCTTGGAACCATTGTCCTTTATTTATGCTGAGGAAGTACTTGTTAATTGTCATAACGAAGGCCATTGTGCTGGCTTGGTGACCAGATAAATCACAATGCCATTCACTGGGAAGAAGTGAAAAGTGGGCAGGCCGGCTCATGATGAGACCTCCTGTTCCAAGGACTTCTTAATTTTTTTCAATTATCCATTGGACCATATCCCTGGTTTGGTGGCCATGATGGGAATGCCACTTCGCTTGCTTCCTTATGAACATGGTAGGTCGGCTCTTGATGAGACCCCCTATCCTCCATCTGCCAAATTATAAAATTATTAATGAAATATGTAAATATTATTCTTTTCATATAGCACTTTCCTATTTATTCATAAAGGATGGCTTAGCACTCCTTCATATTAGGGATGGTGGAAGAAATCTTAACAGCTCAATAGAAAAGAATATGCCCTTGTTCCTACTCCATAAGTAAAAATCAAAGAAATTTATAAAGTATGGGAAAGAACCAACATCATAAATATAATCGATCATATGAATTTAGTGGTAGTAAGACAACAAAATCATGTTATTGGTTATGTCCCTTTTTCCTTTTTCTTATCATTACTAAACAATTTTCTTAAAAATGACGATTTCTTTTGATTTGCTGATTACAGTAAAATCTAATTTGTATATCCTTCCATAAATTGTATGTTTTTCTTTCAAAAAGTCATGACAAATTCAAAAAAAGTTCTAAAAAAGTTGTTTAAAAAACAAGAAAAATGCACTCAAAAAGTGTTGTTCCATTGGAAAGGAACAGCAAAAACAATCTGCGAAAATGTTGTTCATTTCCAAAGGAACAACAAGAATAATCTGCGAAAATGTTGTTCCTTTCAAAAGGAATAGCAAGAACAGTCGGTGTTGTTCCTTTTGAAGGGAACAAAAAAACTACTATTCCTTTTGAAAGGAACAGAAAAAATGAGTGGTGCTGTTCCTTTTGAAAGGAACAACAAAAACATGCAACAAAAATTTTGTTCTTTTTGAAAATAACAACAAAACTAATCAGCGAAAATTTTGTTCCTTTTGGAAGGATCAACAAAAATAAACACATAAATGCACTGCTTCTTAAGAGGAACGACTGTTGTTCCTTAAGAGGAGCAACAAACCGCTATAAACACACAAAAAGTGAAAAAAAATAGGAGAAAGAACAAAACTAATGTGCAATCTATTGTCAAGCAAATCCAATCAAATAGAAAGGAAATTTTATGTGCAGGGTTCAAGAAAAAGTAATTTTTTTACAGAATTGGTGCTACTGAAGAATTGTCTTCTGTAATTGAAACTTGCATGGTGGGGTCCTTATTGTTCAATTTCCAATGGAGTGGAGACTACAACTTGGAGGGATCAACACCTGAAACACAAAAACATAAAAGAAATAAGAAAAGAAACAACACTTTATTAAGTTACAACAACTATGATGTTATTTCCTAAGGGAATATCAAATCTATTAATGGAAAAAAATGATCTTTTGAAAAATGTTTGGCAATAGTGACATGAATCTTGAAATGGGAACCAATTTCTCATTTCTTCTTATTATAAATCTGTTAGGTAATGAACTGGATGAAATGCTCTTGTTTCACTAAAAAAAATTCAAGAATCACTCATCCATAAATTGACCTTCTTTATTCTTCTAAGACCTGCAAAAAACGAGTGTATACCTACAATAAAACATTAAATCATGGAGAAAGAGAGGTGTACGGGCTCCCTTAGTCTAAGAATTATGCAAAAAACTAGCAAGTAGTTACTCTGTAGAAAAAATCCATGGAAAAATAAAATTAATTTATTACCTGCGGGAGAGTAGTGGCCTATCATGCTAACCTGCAGTGTTTCAATCATAACTTCTTTGTTTTTCGTCCGATTTGAGTGATTCCAAAGCCAAATGAGAGCTAATTATAAGTTTTATCTCCAATAGAAACAGGTTTTAAAAATTTCATGTAATGATATGTTAAAATTTCTTAGAACAACCTGCATAATAGAGTCATTTTCGATTTTCCAGTTCAGACCAACAATTGGTATTTTAAGCATAAATTATTCGTTTAATGGCGGATTGAATTGATTAAAATTGGAGCTTAAAGTATTTTCATTTATTGATCTCAAATAGAAACATTTTTTGAAGACAAGAATAATTTATGGGTTAAGTATGCTAGGGAACAACTGAGAAAACAGAGTTTCAAGAGTGCTGATTTATGATAGGCAGTCAGTATTTTGGTCATAAATTCCTCATACGATATCAAAATTAAGTGATTAAAATTTCATTTTAAGATATATTCATAGAGGAATCTATCATAGAAACAATTTTTAAAAATATAATCATTTAGGCCTCCAAAAACTGACTGTTCCAACTCTGTTGTTGAGTTGCCTACTAGACACCCTGTCAATGTTTTGGTTCTAACTTTTTTGTTTCAAATCCAAATAGAGTGATTCAAATTAGGTTACAAAGTAGACATAAAGGGCTACTTAGAATAGAAACAGGTTTTAAAAATATTCACTTTTAGTCCCCAAAAACATGATTGTCCCAACTTTGTTTTCAAGAATTTCATTAAGCCCGCAAGCCAAAAAAATGATATTCGAACATTTTTTTGTCATATTGATGATAAAAATGAATATGAGTGTTTTTAGAATTGTTATTTTCAATATAATTCATCTACATACATAAATAAATTATAATATTTATCATCAATGTTGATTTCCATAGCGTGTTGCAACAAAGAAACAACTATTTTTACAAAAATAAAATAATAATAAAAATGTGTTTATTTTATTTCCTTATTTATTTTATTTTCTTCACTAATCTACTCTTCTTTGAAAATCGAATATGCTTATGTATAAGAGTATTCCCAGTGGAGCCATTTCCAAAATAACTCCTCTAGTGTGTACATACCCAGATTTGGAAAATGTATGTTGATAAATAGTAGGGTATGAGAGGCCAAATTCCCTTCTTATAAAAAAATTGGGCAAGAATTCTCAATTTCTTGGAAATATTGCTCAGTCTCTTCTTTTTGGATATGTACCTCAGCAAAGGCTACAGATGGTGACTATGTGGCCTGAAGGGAAGTAGTAGGTTGTCTAGAAATAACTTTCCTAGGTCCTACTGATGGCTGAGATTCAGTTTTCTGAAGAATTTTGTCAATAAAGGTCCTTCTCCCAAGGGTCACCAGTCCCTTAGGTTTTTTAGGTTTGGAAAGAATTTTGTCTTGTTTGGATTTTCTAGTCATTTAAAACAACAAGCCTTCATTCCTACCTAAAGAAAAAAAAATTTACCCAATTCTGCTGTGAAGCAGGAAATGAGCAAGTATGTTCCTTGCTCGGTGCGCAGGTTCTTACCTTTCGTCTTTAAAACCCAATTCTTCCCAAGAAGAAAAAAGGTCAAATGTGCATCACTCCTTCTAAATAGCATACACTCTCCCCGGCAACGGCACCAAAATGTTGAGGTATAAAAAGTGTCTTTTTAATGCTTATTTATCTCACATTAATTATCAATCTGGGAGCGACTTTTTATTTCAAGAGTGTACTCTGTCTGAGGCTGCAATTATCTAAGAGTAATACTGTGAATATGTAGTACAAAATTTTGAATACAAGAATAAACAAATGCTTGTAAAGGAACCTAATTACAAATGGAAATGCTCTGAAATTTGAATTAAATCAAACTGCAAAACATCGATCAGGGATACAGTAGCAATAACTCTTTCCCTTAGAAATCGATGTAGGATAACCAATCTGGGGACTTGGGAGCAATAACCTCTGTCCTCTACAATTGGTGATCTTAAAACAATCGAAATGAAAAAAAACGCAATCTTCTAGAAATTGATGGAATTGAAATCAAACTGGAACAAGACCTTCAATCTGGGAACGAGGAAGCAATAACCAATGTTCTCTATAGTTGACAGTCCTACTTGAAATAAATTAAAAGGAAATAGAAATTGAACTAAAAGCTGCTAATGAAAAGAAACTAGAAAAGCTCTCAAAACCAAACTCTTTGCAATTAATCAATTGAAATGAAGAGCAATGTAAATGGACAGCAAACTGAAATTAGAGGAATCGAATAACCAATCCTATTGAACAACAATATGTAATGAATATCAATCAAATGGAACAGCAAGTGGAATGAAACCATAATGGAAATAGAACAGCGTAGCTCCGTTAAGGTATTAACAAGATAAATTATACAGTGTTGAGATTCTTGTTAAATCATAAAGAAACAACAATGCAATTCGTTAATATAACATAGCAATACCAATAAGCAATTCAACAACAATTAACTCTGCAATCGTAATGAAACCAAACATGATTATCACACAACAATAATTAAATGATAGAAATACAAACAACAGATCACTCCACCAGGGTCGGGCCCTCAACCGCTAGTGAAAGTGTCGCTGGGCTACTGCAGAGCTTGAGAAATGGAACGAGAACACCTCTTTGTATTAATCAAACATGAATAGATTTTACATCAGTTGCTCTTTGCTCACAAGAGTCAAGGAATTATATTGTTACAAAGGGAATTCAATAATCATCCATTGTTCTATTGTCTCCCAATACATAATACATGCTCTCCTTTTATAATCAGAAGGAAGATAAATTAAATAGAAAATATGATCTCCCATAACAATATTGGATTGTTCCCAACAAATTGATCAACCAGAAAATATATTTCCAACAATCTTTCAACAAGAGCAAGGCGAATTTGGCTTTGCAGCTAAGATTTGGAGGACGGCCGCAACAACAAATCTGAGAAACTCGTTCTCAAAGAACCCTGCGTTTCTCTCAATACATGCCAAATTTGGGCAAACCGTTCCATTTCAAAGTTAATTGGGCCTGTTCTGGACAAAACCCATGTTCCAGATTTTCCATATTCTTCTTCGTTTGCCCAGAATCTCAACCGAAAAACTGTCACTTCTTATTCCAGCGAATTTTTGAGTTGGAATATTTCATGATGATTTGGAAATCAAATTTGCAGTCTAGAAAATATATTGGAGGCTAAAATGGTGAATGATATTAAAAAATATATTAATAAACCATCATTGATAAAATTATGCATAATAATCATCAATTTATTAAAAATAAAGGAGAAGAAATAATATTCATCCATAAGAGCATAAATCATTATAAAATGGATTTATATGATAAATTATAATAAATGACATGATTAAGAAGAGTAAAAATGGATGAAATAAGTGTTAGAAAGTGGTCGTATTCACGGCCCAGCAGAAAGCATTGGAATATTCAATACATATTCCCCCATCGTTAGCTTGATATTATAGCATTTTCTAGAGCAATTTATAGTTCCTCCATTTGCAAGCATCACTTGACATTCTGGTACTGGGTATAGGAAACAATTCAATTCCTTGGCTACCTTACAATGAATAAAATTATGGGTACTACCTGAATCAATCAACACTATTACCTTTTTCTTCTTGATATTTCCTTCTATCTTGAGAGTTTGAGGAGTGGTAATTCCTACCAATGCATTACACGATATGGTCAAACTCATTTTTTCCTCTTCTGGGGTTGGTTCCTGGTGTATATCCTCTTCTTTTGAATATTCTTGTTCATTTTCTTCTTCCTCTTCATAATCTATGTAAAATAATTTCTTATCAACACACTTATGACCTTTAGTGTATTTGCTATCACAACTGTAGCAAAGCCCTTCTGCTCTTTTTGCTTCCAATTTTTGTGCTGTCAACCTTGTAGGCTGTGGAAATCTAGGAGTAGCAACACTTCCATCTTTATAGAAGTGAGTTGTAGGCTTCCTTGTCGCCATAATTTTACATTCAATTTTTCTTGCCAACCTGAATGCCTTCTCCAATGAATCAGGTTCCAAAACGCGAACTTCTTGTTGGATGTTATCCTTTAAAGTAACTATGAAGAAATCAATCCTTTGTTCCTCTGGAATATCAGTTACCCTTATATTCAATTTTTAGAAGTCCTCATTGTGCTCCCCCACTGAACACTTTTGTTTTAGATTTATCAATTAGCTAAAGAAAGTGTTTGTCTTTGTATCATCATAATGTGCTATCATTTCCTCCGTAAAAATTGACCAAGTGAATTTTTTTAAGGGAGCAAAGCCATCGATACCATACAAATGTATTTTGTTCTAAATGTAAAGTTGCAAGGCGTACCTTTTGTGAGTTTTGCACATTATTGAGATCAAAATATTTCTCCATCTGTAGTATCCATGTTACAGGATCCTTTCCATCAAACTTCCTCATATCCATTTTTTGAATATGTGGTTCTTCCCTCCAACATTAGAGTTTATGAAATCACGATTAACATTTATTTTGTTTTCATCATGAGTTTCCTCTAATATCTTTTCACCATTAGGAAACATTTCTTGTATCAACTTTGTCAAACCCTCCATGTCTATTTTTAGATCATTCTTCATGCTTTCCATGTTATCTTCCATGTCATCCATCTTAGATTCCATGCTAGCTTCCATGTCATCCATCTTAGCTTCCATACCATTCTTCAAACCATCCATCTTAGATTCCATGCCTTTCTTTAAACCATACATCTTATTTTCCACGCCTTTCTTCAAAATCTGCATGTCATTTTTTGTTGCTCTTTGCGAGAGTGAAATTTGTTGCACTTGCTCTTATAATTTTGATATGTCATGTTGTCATTCTTCCTCTTCATGAGTCATAGTAGAGTCTTCTAAAGGCTTAATGGGTGTTGAATTCTTTTTAGGGGCTATTTTAGAACCCACTACTGATATCTATTCTACAATATTCCCTTAGAATCAATTCAACTTGATTCTTCAAACAAGACTTATGCAATTCGGAAAAAAAAAAGGAAAAAAAAATCATACACACCTTTTACTTGCTTTTGAGGAGCTCGATATTGAAATTGACTTTTCTCTATACTTGCAGATCCTTAATATCTGAACGTCGGCCCTATAGTAGTCCTCTGAAGCTTCTTTCAAATGCCACAGGTCTGATTTGATTTGGATTCTTCAAGACAAAGTTATGTCCAATCTCCCACAATGACCTAATTATGAACTAGTTCAGTAGAGTGAACTTGTACGGCTTGCCACGTGTTACTGTTTTCTCCTTTGGCTCTGAAATTTATAGATAGGAAACTACAGTCCATGTAATTCTAGTTACTTTTTACATAATTCCAATCTGATGCTCAGAGAGATAGTTATGAATATTTTCCCACGATCACCTCTTTGAGATGAAATTTGGGAGCCTGAAAACGACCTAACTTCCAAAGATCATATCTCCGAAAATATTGCGAACAAAGCTCTAAAATTTTGGGACGATGTTCCTTAGGATTTCAGCTTTGTGCTCTAAAATTTCAGCTTCTGAACCTTCGTATAAAAAACGTCATAGCGACAATTCCACAATGACCTTTTTAAGTGAAATTCAGGAGCCTGAAAATCGCCCTAAATTCCACAGATCATATCTCCAACAATATTGCGAACCAAGCTCTAAAATTGTGCGAAAATGTTCCCCTGAATTTCGGCTTCACACTTTAAAAATTTCATCTTTTGAACCTTCATAGAAAAAACGTTATAGTGCAAATGCCACGATGACCTGTTTGGAGCAGCAAAACCCTAGAATCCAAAGCTCTGATACTAAATGTTGTGAAACCAACTCCAAAAATAGAAGAAAAGAGATATCAACACCTTAGAAATAAGCCATTTCGAGGGTGAAACCTCCAATACATTACATGAATGAACAATTCATGGATGATACAAATTACAAAACCTCCTTTCTATATATAGGAGTCCATGGGGCCACAATGTAATCCTAGCCGACTTAACAATAATAATTTAAGGGCACAATTATAACAATATGGGGGTTACAGGGGTACAATAATAACAATAAGGGGGTTACACTAACAACAATAAGGGACTATACTAACAATATAGGGACCTAACACATTGTGAATTGGCCCACTCCCAAATCAGTAACCGAGGTAGGAAGTTTCTTAGGCACAACTCAGTATTAGAGAAATTTTATTGCTAATTTTTCTACCATAGCAGCTCCTATGCATGCAGTGACAAGTGTGAAGAAAGGCTTCCAATGGGGAGGCAAACAGCAGCAAGCTTTTGAAGCTTTAAAAGATAAGATCAGTTCAGCTCCAGTCCTTGCATTACTGTATTTGAGATAGCCATTCGAGATACAAACCGATGTTAGTGATTATGCCATGGGCGCAGTAATTTTGCATCATGGTAAGCCTATCACTTTTAATTCTGAAACATACAATGGTGCTGTAATCAATTATCCAACATATGACAAAGAGTTGTATGCATTGGTACAATGCATCAAGAATTGGAAACACTACTTGATGGGTAAAGAGACAATTATTCATACCGATCACCAACTGCTACAATACTTGCAGTCACAAAAAAATTTGCAGCAATCATGACATTTTAGGTGGATGGGATTTTTTCAGCAGTTTCACTTGTTTTTAAGGTACAAGAAAAGTATTTTCAATAAATTTTCTGATATGATTTCAAGGCCAATTATAAGTGCTTATACTTTACTTAAAAATGATTCTATTGTACATGAGAGTTACATAGAACAGTATGCATCTGATGTTGATTTTAAATATGTGTATGCTAGTTTTAGTGAAGGGAATCAAGTTGAGGAAAATGATTATCACATGCATAATAATTTGTTGTTTCATTTGGGAAAGTTTTGTATACCACAAGGAGAGAGACTTAGTGTCATGAGACAGGCTCATTCATCTCTTATTTTTGGACACTTTGGGGTAAGCAAAACAATGGCGCATCTACAGAGGCATAGTTATTGGCCTCGCATGATCGACAGTGTGTCACGTTTTATAAGAGGATGTTCTATGTGTGCTACAAGAAAGCCTAGCATTAGGAATCTTGGATTGTACAGGCCACTACCAGTACCATCAAGGCCATGGGAGAGTGTCTCCATGGAATTTTTTGGAGGTATACCTATGTCAAGAAAACAACATTATTATATTTATGTAGTTGTGGATAGATTCAGTAAAATGTGTATACCTATGCCATGTAAGAAAACTATTACTGCTAAACAAACTTCTGAACTTTATTTTCAACATGTATGGGTTCATTTTGGTTTGCCAAATTCTACTATTAGTGACAGGGATTCCAGGTTCATTGGGAATTTTTGGTCCAATCTTTGGAAGATGTGGACACAAAGTTCAAAAAGAGTACTGCTTTTCATCTGCAAACTGCATTAGGGGAATTTTGAGGTCTAAAATGGGCCTCCTAAGGAAATTATAAAATAATAGTGGAAATAATAAAATAATATTAGATTACATCATCAAATTTTAGAGGGAAAAAAAGAAAAAATTACTTTTTCAACTCGTAATTTCAACTTATCTCCCAAAATGTTTACTCAAATTTTGAGCGGGAGTACTCGTTGGATGCCAAATTTCATTCCACATCCAAGGAGTACCCATGTTGCATACTTTTGATGGACCCTTCTGCACAAAAAATGAGAAATACATGAAAAACGTGATTGAAATCATGTTTTTTATGTATTTCTATTCTTTTGTGTAGCAGGGTCCATCAAAAGTATGCAACATGAGTACTCCTTCGATGAGGAATGAAATTTTGCATCCAATGAGTACTCCCGCTCAAAATTTGAGTAATAAATTTGGGAGATAAGTTGAAAAAGTAGTTTTATTATTTTATTATTTTTACTTTTTTACTTGAAAAATGGTGAATCATCCCCGTGGTTGACATCATCATCTTGAATCCTATTGGTTCTTATAAATTTTATTTTGGTTGTACATTTTTCTTAGGAGGCCCATTTTAGACCTCCAAATTCCCCTAATGGATGACCAAACCGAGGTGGTGAATAAAACTGTTGTGCATCTATTGAGAGGATATTGCAACAAACATCCCAAGTTATGGGATGAAAAACTGCATTACTTTCAACATGCTTACAACCGAGCCAAGAACTCTACTACAAATACTTCACCTTTTGAATCCTACTTTGGGTATTTTCCAAAATCACCATTAGACTTCATCTATGAGAAGGATGTTGAAATTGATGGGCATAGTGATATTGGCAAGGCTCGAAAGTTCATTGAGAAAATTTAGATTATTCATCAACAAGTTCAAGAACAAGTTGAGAAGAGTTAAAGCAAGTACAAGGAGAAGCATGACAAACATAGAGTTGATCACAAGTTTCATGAAGGAGATGAATTATGGTTTTACATAAGCAAAGCAAGGATGCAAGGAGAAGGTAAAAATCTCAAGCCTATTTGTTATGGTCCATTCAAGATTATTAAACAAGTTGGTAATAATTCATTTCAACTTGACTTGCCTTCATATATGCAAATGTATTCCCTTGTCAATGTGGAGAATTTATGTTTGTAGGAGCCTCCTTTGATTGATGATCAAGGGAGTGATATTCAACGGCCATCAATAGAATATTTCACGTCAGAACTTCTGGACAAGCTCAAGGAGGATTTCATCCTTGACAGGAGGACACTACTTCTAAGAGGGGAAGTGTCGATTATCTTTAGATTTGGCTCAAGGGCAGCAAACCAAGTAAGGAAAGATGGATGAAAGTGGAAAAGGTGAGGGAGTTGTACCCTCATCTTCTGAACATGTGATCAAAGTATTTTGGTGTCCAAAATATTCCCAATGTGGAGATGTTATCAGGATATCATGTCTTATGCTAAAAAATGAAAGTTCTTGAAACACGCCCGAACCTGAGTGACCGGAAAAGTATCGTTGTTCCGATTCTGGCGCTGTGAATGGTTCGAAAAACCGATGTCATATGAGGAAGATATCATGTTCTATCCATTTTCCCAAACAAAAAAATTGTGTGACTAGATGCCGAGTCAGCATGCAGGTATAGTCAGTAGGTATATACTTGGAATATTCCATTTTTCCACAACCAACGGGATGGCACCACGTGGCCTGTTTTGAGCCATTTATCGTTGGTGGTATGGAGGATTTTGGACTGTTTGATGGTTTTTTATTGACCAAACAATGAGAAACATGAGGAAATTCAAGAGGTCGCCACATGTCCTCAGAATTATGTTGTAAAATTTATTTGGAGTCAACGAGAATCGACCCCTAGACCTGTTGTCCGCCAAAACCGTGTGCTATCGCCCACGCTACGTGAAGTTCTGAACCATATCATCTTTGAGTTTAACTTTATGGTTTGTATGTTTCACATTCGGGGGCTTGGGAGGCTAGCCCCAAAGGGCCATCCCCCCCTCTCATGTGGCCTTGCGCCCACAAACGTGGGCCTCTGCTATAACCGCAACAGTAAACTCAACTGTCGGTGACATTTCAGTTCACATGACATAGTTTTAAATAACAATTAAAATTAATGGTTTGAGTTCACCGTAACCTCCGGTGGGTGGTGTTAACCTATCACATGGCGGGGTTTCAAAATTTTAAATGTTAAGGGTTGCAGAATAATGACACTTTCGGTTCCAAGCCTTTACATGGAGTTTTAAACAGTTATCAACGAAGGTTACAGCGAGGTTGGTATGTGACCACCCCTTCTTTAAAATTTAATGCTATATTTAAACCATCCGACCATTCTAGAGCGCACCCCTAAATTTTAGGGCTTTCTATCAATTTAACTTAAGTTAAATGTCTATCTCCACATTTAGTGGAGCTTTTCTAGCTGACATTGGGAAAAATGCATTGGGATGTCAATTTTCGACCAATTTTGGTGAAACAAGAGTCTAGCTAGACTAATTTGAGCATTCTGGAGCCACAGGTGCTGATATAATAGCCATTACAGGCCTGTAAACACATGTAATTTACAATTTTGAGAATAATGAAAAAGAGGGACATGCCATTGAGAGTTGGACCAGCAGGGGTGAACTGCTTCATCATGCCTACTGTGTAAAACTTATGTGTGAATGTTTTTCTCTGTTATGCACTATTTTTTAGTGTTTTTAAGGCTTATTTACATGCTTAAAGTTCACTAATTCATCTATAGTTCATGGTTAAATCTCCCATTCCTTAAGCAAATATATGGAGACAAATTGTACATGTTTATATTATCGAAAGGACACTTAGCACAATATAACTAATATACTCCTTTCAGATCATCTACTCTAAGAAATATATTCTTTGATCTTCAAGACTACAGAAGAATCTGCCTCCAATTTCTAGAGTCTCTCAATCCTAACACCAATATTCTTGTCCTGACCTAAAGAAAAATGCTTGAAGTAGGCCTTCAATCCTCAATTTGTTGATCAAATTTTTTTTTCTGGCATCACTACTTATTTGAAATAAATAAGTATGGGCCTTCCACATCTAGAATGGTGTATCCCTTTCATGCATGTTTGGAACAATATGGTCCCTGACTCCTTCTAGGATCATCCTCCTAGCTTTGGCAATGCCCTTCTTCCATTGAGCCCGATTTTGTGAATTTGTTACAGTAGGTTTAGGAATATCAACCTTGATGTATTCCAAAACCCCATTGTCATATAACATGACCTCCATTATATCCTTCCATGAAAAAAAATTCAAAGTCCTTTCTAGTGCATGATCTATCCCCAAACCATAGGATGACATAATTCCTGCACTTGTAGAGTTCCTGCACCAATAGTCTTCTCTTCAATGTGCTTTGAATATAATCAAGGAACTTGGTCGCTATCTTGTTTTCAGATATGACACCATGTATAAAATCCTTGAAATTTTGCAACTTCTAATGAGAGAAAATTGATCTACAAAAGACACAAGATTTCTCTACCAAAATTCTACGGAAAGAAAACAATGAATATAAACACAATCACACATAGATCAACCACACACAAAAATTTATCTCGAGAACCCAACTAGGAAAAACCATAATTATTGTATTAAATCAACTCAATAATATGATATATTACATAGAATCTACTCTAAGCTTGAAGCTCCCTATAATAGTAATAACCACTCTATAAGACTACCCAACACTTAGCAAAATAATCTTGCAAGGAAGCTCTTATTTCCTTTCGCAATTAAACCCCTAAAAAATAGGAATTTATCCTATTTCCTTGCACAATTCCCAAGAGAAATAGGCATGCTCAATTCTCAAGCCTCTCTAGCTCTAATTTCTTCTCAATATCCCATCACAAAAACCTATGTACAATGAATAAATATATCTACACCTTCATCCAATCAAAATAGGAAATTTGAATTACATGACCTACTAGGGATAATTTTAGAAGCTACTATAGTTAAATTAGATTAATTGAGATAACACAAAGTCAAACTACTCAACTAAACTAAATTCTATCTCTATTCTAGAACTAGATATCAATTAACTAACAAACACTAGAGTTAACTCCACTAGATAGCTAATTTTATCCATAAACTAGTTCACAACTCACTGCATCCCATCTAACTCGAATTAATAGACTACAACTCGATGATAGGCCACATAACACATGTTAATTTGTAGTTAACTCAAGCAACTAAGAGATTCGATTCGAACTAGAATCTTTGACTAAGGCACAAGTCAAAGAATCCATTCCTTGCTACAATTTCAATAGAGGGGATATTGATGTATTCCGACTATTTATTGGTGAGAGAAATTGCCACTAAGGCATGAAATCCTCAAGGTGATAAAAATGTATCTAGTCCTGAACCCAAATAATGTGCTCAATTTGATGGGTTAAGACTTGTTAGAAGGAGGGACTTAATGAATCCCCTATGATCTAACACAAGCATAAAGTAATAATGTAGAGGACCATAGATGAAAGATTTGAACTTATCAATAATGATTTATTTGGAAAAAATGAAGAGGACAATGGGGTAAATCAACATTATAAGTGAGCTTAATGAATTTATTCATGAGCTAGTTGTGAAGTGTAAGTGAGGAAAGAAAGTAATTCACTTACAATGGGAAAATGGTTTTGAAGTCATGATCTAGTAGTAGGAAGATGGAATATTAGGCTTCAATATGGATGAACTGTAATCTTAGAGAAAGGAAAATGAAAGAGAAGCAATATCATAATGGATGTGATTTGACATGGACTTGACTTCTTCATGCTCTCATTGAGACGTACTCTTCAGAAATAATTTGGTCTTTGAAAACGACTTGTGCATAAATTGATCTTCTTGGAACCTGCAAAACATTATCACTAATTTGCTATAAAATGTAATATTACCGAGGGAGAGATGGGATCAATATCTCTTCATTTGATATGTACAAAAAATTTCATAAATAGTGCTAATAAAAAAAATCCAAGGAAGATAAATAAAAATGAAATGCACTTTTACATGTCTGGAAGTGATGCATCTTGGACTACCCGTTAGTGTTTTGTTGAAAAATTCTACATTTAATATATTATTTGAGTGATTCAAAAACCATATTAAGGAAAACTCATACTAGAAAAATGTTTTAATTATATGATGATGTTTTTGAAGTGAAATTGTTGAAAAACCAAAAAAAAAACCATTTTTTATTGTCTAAAATGTTGATGAAAATAATCCCATGTTGTAGATCTCGTTAAGTGATTTACAATGACACCTAAATTTCCTCAAACAAGAATCATATGAGAGTGAATTCATGAAGATTGGTTACACTTTTGGGCCAAATGTGGTGATGAAATTTCAAGTTTTTCATCTTTTATCGAATTGAAGCCTTTAACATTCATATAAGAATTGTGAATTTTTATTTGGAATCAAAAGAGTAATTGTGAAGAATTCTATTGTTCTCCTAATGATATTTTTTGTAATTTTTTTTTTGTATAATATGTCAATTTTCCATTAAAAGAAATGTTTTTTCTTGAAATTTTTCATACATCTTAAGAGGTATGTGTGTGTGTTCACATAGCGTAACTCAGTCTAAAATGTGTAATTTTTAATATATATATACACGCATTATCTACATGGATAGAGCTAAGTTTTTCATATTAAAAATTTATTTTTTAAATGAAAAATTATATTTTTATTTTATTTTTTGAAGTTGGTGAAGTAATATTTTAATTTCATTTTGTAGACACATGTTTGTGTAAGTTCTTTTTTTCGACTATTTAAATAAATTGAAAAACCAAGGGTACCCTTTTGAAGAGGACTCATAAATCACTATAGTGGTATTTTTTGAAGGTTTTTTGGTGTGTATATTGTATAATATTGATTTTCTATTCAACCTATTTAAAACCATTCAAAATAATTCCATGCATTATGTTTAAAATCAATTATATGAAAAATATCATATGCCATTAGATAGAGGTTTCCTTCATGAATCCAACATGACTAACTCTGCCACCTAAGGACAAATTTTTCCCTATGTCCTCTAGGGTACAAAATGGTGTTGTAGGAAATTTTGTAGAAGGGGTGCTGAAATTGTGGATTTTAGGACTTTAGAGGCTTGATTGAGTGCTTAAAGTGCTCGATCAAGCATTTAAATTTCAAATCCAAATTCTCGATCAAGGGTTTCGTAAACCCTCAATTGAGCCATTTACGTGGTTAACAGGGGCTCGATCGAGTGCTATGGGTCGACCGAGCTATATAGCTCAAGCAAGCCTCTAAAATTTGTTTTTTTAATCTCATAATTTAGATTTTAAAATCAATAAATATCTAAAAGTTAAATTTTTACCACATTTCAAAATTCAAAATTTTATTATAACTTTTTTTATCATGTCATATAGAAACCTTATTAAATTTAATATTGATATTAAAAAATTATTATTATTATTATTATTATTATTATTAAATTAAATTATGAAATATAATATTAATATATTTTAATGTTAATATTAAATTTATTAATTTTGGATTTATATAATATTATTATCTTTAATATAATATAAAAATTGTTATACTATAATATATACTAGCACAACCACATTAATAAATGTGGTTGATATATGTCGTTGGAGTCAATAAAAGAGACATCAACACAAAAAGAGTCATGCAAGTTGACTCGATATGTTAATTTTATTTAACATATTTTTTTATGATTATAAAATAATAAGTATATAATATTTTTAAAATCTTGAAGTAATCATAACCTAAAGCTAGCTAAAGAAATGAAACCTAAACAATTTCAATTGGAAGACATGAAGCACTTTATGTATCTCAGATGGAGGTAGTTGAAACATTACTATTTTAGAAATTTTTATATAATATTTTGATGAAAATTTATCATTTTCCCTCAAGGTGAATGTACAACACACATTTTAAATATGTATTATATATAAAAAAAAAATTGTTGTAAGACATAAAAATAAAATAAAGTATTTAAACATAAATTTTAATTGTCAAAGTATTTTTTTTTTTTTTGAAATATAGAGGAGATAGAGTGGGAGAGGAGGAGAGAGTCTCTGAGAAAGAGATGGAGATCGAGAGATGGATTTGGAGGAAAAGATAGGGAAGGAAGAATTTCAAGACATATAGAGAGAGAAAGGTGGATAGAGAGAAAGGGAGTGATAAGGGAGAGATGGAGAGAGTGTATTTTTGGGGGTGAGATGGAAAGACAAAGAATGACAAGTGGAGAGAATGGGGAGAGATAATGAGAGAGGGAGGGACATATTCAATGAAGTTGTAGGATGATGCCATAGAGAGAGAGTGAGAGTGAGAGAGAGAGTGAGAGAGAGATAGTGAATGAGTAATGAGGGGGAGAGACATAGGTTGTGTTAGACATCAATAAAATTTTGTCATAACTAATGATGGCTAAAACAGATCTTTTAGTCTTCAAGAAACAATTTTTAAGAGAAATTGCGAGTTCTTGAAGCCTTGCTGTGTACCTTGTCCAAATGATCCATTCCATTTATATCTTCACTTCAAAACCTTCAAAGAAAAGCCTTGCTGTTATAAAAAGACTGTTTTCAGACCCATTTTCCTCTATCTTTTCCTTTGAAAAAACCCTCTGAAAATCCCTTCATTTCACCCATTTTCCCCATTTTTTACCCTTTATTTTCTTCAAAATCCCCTTAAAACCTTATAAATCCGCTTTATTTGGTTTTAAACCCCATTTTCTAACCTATCATAACGCTCAAAATCCTTAAAAAACCTTCATTTTTAGTCCAAAACCTTCATTTTTAATATAAGGCCTTAAGCCCCTTTCGCTTAAGCCTGAGCCCCTTTTTCCGCCATAAGACCGGGCTCTGTGACGAAGCGCATCGGCCCATCGGCTCATCGGCCCATCGGCCCATCAGCATTTCGACGTTGCCTTGTCCCCTGTCCCTTTCCCCCCCGCTCTTCCTCTGTCGTTGATCTAACTCTCCCTAGATCGGACAACTTGCACTCTTTCGCATCGCCATCCTCCCTCTTGTATGTCCCCTACCAAGTCATTTCCGCGATGGAATCCTGGCTGTTGATCCTCAAGATCGGACGGCTCTCACTCCATTGGGTCTTTGTTTTTTCCCGACCCCTCATACACCGTTCTAAATCTCCGCTTTGATCTCGACCGTCCGTTCCTTCAAATCTAGCGGCCCTCACCAAACCCCACCATATAATCCCACCTGTCCCACTTGACCACGCTGGGCTTTTTTTTTTCATCATGTTTCTTCTAATCCTGACCGTCCATTTCCCCGATCCAACGGTCTAGATCTGTCTTTGCGCCCATCCTCACCAAACCTTACCACCATGCACTTTTAACGCTAAATGGGCAGTTTTTCAGAGCCACGTGTCGAGCAATAACCCATATTGCGTTCATTTAGCCCCAAACCACTTACCGCCTTAACTCCGCACGAAAACCACTCACGGTTTTCTGCAAAACCACCTATCTATATTTTCGCACCACAAGAAGATTTAAACCCTGTTTCTTATGGTTTCAACCATGGAATCTCCTTCCGCATGCTCCCTTGTCTCTGCACTTCCTTTTCACCCTTCGTGGAGCCCTCTGAAGCAGTTATAGCCCCATTCGCAGGCTTTTATAATATTTTGATGGTTTGTTGTAGATTCTAATGGTGGATAAGATATAAAAGTTGTCCCACGGTCCAGTAAATGGATATGGCTGAGGATGAATATCCTCTGTGGACGAATTGAATGCAAAAGGGACATAAAGGGTCTAATTTCCAAGTTTCAATCAATGTTTCATGAGCATTGGTTATGTAGAAAAACCCTCCAGCGTAAGCCACCTGTACATCAAATTAAACAAAGTAGTGAAGATCAGAAGGAATAAAGAGAAAGGATTAAATTCAAGAGCCTGAAGATTAAAAGACTTAATCTCACAGTTTAAAGGATAAAGACACAGTATAAAGTAGAAAGATGATAAAGAAGGCCTAAAATCATATCAAAGGCTTATTTCAAGTTTAAAGTGACAAATCAGGATAGATCAGCAAAAGACCGCTTCAAAAATGCTAGATCATGGAAGCAATTAATCCCCAGAAAGCCAGAAATGCCACCTACAAGCCTATTTACTCAAAAGACCTACAAAGTTAATGCACAGTCAGAGATATTTTTCCAAAGACAGCTTAGAAGTAATTTCCAACTACTAAAAGTCTCAAAAGTCAACAAAAGTGACTGAAGTAGATGAAAGTTAATGTAAAAATCAATTAACAGAATTAAGACATTAGATATCTTCTCCATTAGGCCTCCCAAAGGTTGAGAAGCATTTACTCTGTATTAATTGAATAAGTCAGATCTTCCTTTCACTCCACCTCCTCAATTTACCTATAAATATCATAAGAGGAGCCCATTGTAAATGTTGGTTGAATACTTGTTGAATGAAAATAGTTATTGAGGCTGTTGAAGCTCTGTTAAAAATTGAAGAAAGATAGGCTGAGAAGAGAAGTTTGAAGCTGTAAACACCTACTGGACTTGAAGATTGTAACTGGTTTGAACATCAAATATATAAGCTGATTTATGGGATCCTGGTTTATGTCAATGGTGATGTTTTTCTTACTGTAATTGTTGTTTTTCTTATGTTTCCACACTGTCCACTTTCTCTGATAAAGAACAACAAGTTTAGATTAGGATTTACTTCTAAAAGTACCCTAAATATCACTAATATGATTTATCTTTATGTTTTCTTCTAATTGTGCTTTGAGGATAATTCAATAGAGTATAACCAGTGAAGTGTTGGTAAGCCCATGTTTCCTGAGTACAACTTGAGATATTGTCTTAGAAAGTTCTTGAAAAGTCTGCTAATTAAAGTTGAACTAGTGAAGTCTATGGTTATCCCTATCCTCTAGTTTATCTCCAACAGTTTCTTTGAAAAGATCCCTTAAGATTATGCCAAAAGTAGGCTAGGTTAAAATTCCTTACTTGATCTTAGGCTACTTTTTATGTTTATCTTAAATGTTTTCCTTAAGAGTATGTTGAAAGTAGGATAGGTTCAAAGTCCTTACCTGATCTTAGGTTTCCCTTTGTTTTCTTATATGTTTGCTTCTTTCACCACACTTCTCAATGTTCCATACCACAAAATAAAATTAAAGAGATCCTTTGATATAGATGAATTGCC
>JAXQQM020078600.1:0-160398 GCA_034641835.2 Pinus albicaulis
CAGTTTCCCCCCTCTAGGGGAGAACACCGTCCCCGGTGTTCTTATTCTCATGCAGAGAAAAGCTCTGGATAAGCTTCACGGACGAAACTCTCATCTTCCCAAGTGTCCTCCTCAGGTCCAAAGTGCTTCCATTGCAGTTTAACCTGGGCGATGGCTCGTTTCCGGAGCATGATTTCCCTCCGGTCTATTATACTGTGAGGCTTGACCAGAAATTCTCCGTCTGGTTCTACCTACACACAATGGACTTATGTTACTTATATAAGTCTTTAATATCACATTATCATTTTAACCATTATGCTTATTCACTACCTGAATGTTTTGCCAATGGATTATGTGTCTAGGGTCATGAACGTATCGTTTCAATAACGATACATGAAAGACATTATGCACCCGAATGTGGCTAGGAAGCGCTAAGCGATACGCCACCGGTCCCACTCTTTCCATTATTTGGAAAGGACCACAGAACCGAGGTGCTAGTTTTGCACAAGATGCCCATCTTAATGTGCTTTTCTTTGGTTTAATCCTGACATATACGTGATCTCCAACTTCATACTCATGATATGATCTTTTTTTATCCGCATACACTTTCTGCCTGTCCTGTGTTGCCTTCAAATTCTGTCGAATCTTCTTTACCTCTGCTTCCATTTCTGCTAGCATATCCGGTCCCAACATTAGTTTAGTCTCGGGGCTGTTCCAATTAATGGGGGTTCTGCACTGCCGCCCATATAATGCCTCAAACGAGCTCATCCTTAAGGATTCTTGATAACCGTTGTTGTATGCAAATTCTATCAAGTGCAGGTACTCCTCCCATTTAACGGGTTGCTGCATGACATACATCCTTAACATGTCTTCCAGTATCTGGTTTACTCGCTCAGTTTGACCGTCCGTTTGCGGATGGTATGCAGTACTAAAATGTACTTGCGTTCCTAAGCCTGTAAACAGAGCCTTCCAAAAAGCTGATGTGAACTTTACATCTCTGTCCGAAATGACAGTCTTAGGAATGCCATGCAGCCTGAAGATCTCACGCATAAATAAGTCTGCTATCTGCACTGTTTTATAAGTGGATTGGACAGGTATGAAATGTGCCGATTTACTTAGTCGGTCTACCACTACCATTATAGAGTCATTTCCTCGTTTTGTTTTTGGTAGTCCAGTAATAAAGTCCAAAGAGATTACCTCCCATTTCCATTCAGGAATAGGTATGGGCTGCATTAATCCAGCTGGATGCCTATGCTCTACCTTCACTTGCTGGCACTCTAAACACCTATGTAGATAACTTGCTATATCCTTTCTCATGCCGGACCAACAGTAGTCCTTTCGGATAGCTGTCAGCATCTTTTGATATCCTGGGTGTCCCGCATAATTGCTTCTATGATATTCATCTAGAATCATAGTTTTTAATTCCACTCGATTTGGAATAACTATCCTCTTCCTGAAAACCAGCAACCCATCCTGGTTAATCTCATAATCTCCATGTTCACCTTGACCTTCAGGTGCTTGCGTTTGCTACGACAAATATTTATATTCAGGATCCTTATCTGCTTCCGTTCTGATTTGATCCAAAAATTTGGTCTCAATTTGATTAACATATAACTCATAAATGTCGTGCAGTTTTCTGCTCAATGCATCCGCAACTCTGTTCTCTTTACCTTTCACATGTTGCAGATCTATATCAAACTCGCTCAGGAAAGCATTCCATCTTGCTTGTCGAGAGTTTAAATAAGCTTGTTTAAAATAGCTGGTTAGACTACTATGATCAGTCTTTAATACAAATCTCTTTCCAAGTAAATAGTGTCTCCATACTCGGAGGGCGTGCACAACTGCGGTCAACTCTAAATCGTAGGCTGAGTATCGCTGCTCATGATCTTTTAACTTGCGAGATTCATATGCTATCACCTTTCCCTCTTGTGATAACACAGCTCCAACTCCCTCCTTGCATGCATCTGTACAAACCTCAAATTCCTTATCCGGGTCTGCTACACTTAACACAGGTGTTGTTGTCAATAACTGCTTCAATTTTTCAAAACTATCCTGACATTCTTTTTTCCATCTAAAAATCTTCCCTTTCCTTTGTAAGGAAGTAATGGGAAAGGCTATCCTTGAAAACCCCTTTATAAATCACCGGTAATAGCCAGCGAGACCCATAAAAGATCGTATATCTGCCACATTTTGTGGCACCTTCCATTCCATAATGGTCTTGATTTTCTACGGGTCTACTGATATTCCTTTTTTAGATATTACGTGTCCAAGATACTGTATTTATTCTTTGAAGAAGTCGCATTTACTGAATTTTGCATATAGCTGGTGCTTCCTGAACAATTCCAGTACCATTCGCAAATGCTCCCTGTGTTCCTCCGCATTCTTTGAATAAATCAGTATGTCATCAATGAAGATTAGCACGAAATTGTCCAGATAGGGGTGAAACACACTATGCATCAGTCTCATAAAAGTGGCTGGTGCATTAGTTAACCCAAAAGGTAATACCACGAATTCATAGTGCCCGTACCTTGTGCGAAAAGCAGTTTTGTGTATATCTTCATCCTTAATTCTGATTTGATGATAACCAGACCGCAAATCAATCTTTGAGAACATAGTAGCTCCCCTTACCTGATCAAACAGGTCATCAATACGGGGTAGGGGATACCTGTTCTTAATAGTCAGCTTATTTAACTGTCGATAATCCATGCACATGCGCATGGTTCCATCCTTCTTCCTAACGAACAATACAGGTGCTCCCCAGGGTGACACACTGGGTCGTATGTACCCCTTATCCAATAATTCTTGAAGCTGCATTTTCAGCTCGGTCAATTCAGGCACACTCATACGGTAAGGAGTTCGCGAGATTGGTGATGCTCTTGGAAGCAATTCTATTGTAAAATCAACTTCTCTTTTTGGTGGTAATCCTGGCACTTCTTCAGGAAATACATCCTTAAATTCCTGTATTACAGGTATATTTTCTAATGCCGCAGTTTTATTCTTAGATTCAGATAGTCCAACTTGTATAGAATACAGTTGGCATCCCTTCCTTATGCATCTCCCCATTTGGGAAGCTGTAATTGGGCGCAGATGTACAGGCTTCCTTACGCCTTGAATCTCTTGGCGAATACCATTATGATCCCTGTAATAAACTATCTTCTCCTTACAGTCTATAAGAGTCCAGTGCTTCTCCAACCAATCCATACCCAACAGTACATCATAAGATCCCAAAGGCAGAATATTTAAGTCCACTACTAGCTGCTGTCCATCGATTTGCAGTGCACAGTCTGGTATTTTGGCAACAACTCTTCATTTAGCCCCTGTAGCTAACTGGACCAACCATGTCTTTTTAAACTTCTCACTTGGAAATTTACGTTTTTCTACTAATTTAGGACTTATGTAACTTAAACTGGCTCCCGGATCTACCAAAACAGAAACAATTTGGGATAAAAAATTACCTTCCAGTTCTATCATGGTAGGCTGAAAATCGACTTGCCGGTCCTCCAATGCTGCGTTAATTCTGGGTATGTTTCGAGCAACATCTCTCACGGTAGAGGCTTCTTGCAAATTATTCACTGCCTCAGTTTTACCCCGCTGTGGGCAATCTCGGTAGTAGTGCGCTGCCCCGCAGCCCCAACACTGCAGAGGTGGCCTCTGGTTTTGTGGCTGTTCAGGTTTACTTGAAGCTTCCACCGTTTTATCTTCCCCAGGCAATCTAATCCGTTGATGGTTCCTACCGAACTGCTTGTTGATTGAGGTTCTGGCGGTACCTCTGAAATTGCTAGTTTTGCCTTTCTTAAATCCACCATTGTTTCTGTTATCCTTCCTTGTTTACCATCCTTTTCCTTGGTCTATCTTGCTTTTCGCTTGCTGATAACACAGCCTTTCGTTTCTAATAGCCTCATCCATTGTCTTAGGATTTTCAAACTCGATATGCTCTTTCATGTGAACAGGTAAACTGCTCAGAAATCTTTGAACTTTGGCTTTCTCCTCCCTTAAATACGGTACATAGCACAGTAATGATGTAAACTTGGTGATGAACTCCTCCATGGTCAGTTGTCCTAGCCTTAATTCATGGAATTCTCGAGCCTTTTCATCATAAAAGCGCTCAGTCAAATACTTGTCCTTGAAGTACTGTTGAAACTTTTCCCATGTCACATCTTGATCCTCTATTCCCCGCACATTCTTCACTTCTTCCCACCATAAGGTGGCTTTGTCTTTTAGCTGGTAGATGGCTAGTCGTGCTTTAAGACCACTGTCATAATCATACACCTGGAATTATTTGTTCATATTAATCAACCATGCCTCAGCCACTTCCTCTTTTTCGCCATCGAACGTAGGTGGCTTTATCTTTCTGAATTCTCCGTGTAGCTCCACCTTTTGCTTTTTGGTTGTCTTCCGTTCGGTTTCATTCTCAGATTCAGCCTCATTAAAATTTCTGTTTGGATGACTTCGCTGTGACACACTTCTTTCCTTTTGGCTTATATTTTTTTCATCTGTTTGCTGCTCATTCCCTTCCTGGTATTCTTGGCCAGCACTGGGCTTCTCAATCCTTTGGTTTTGTTTTTCGGAAAGAATTTTTAAGATCCTCTCCTAATCCTGCATCATCCTAGCATTTTCCCTTCGCACTCTCTCCATTTCTTCCTGTAACTGTTGCACTGTGTGCAACAGAATGCGAGTCTGTTGTTGCTACTCTTCAATCAGTCTATTAGACCGCTGATGTTGCTCTATCCCCAGCTGAACCCACATTTCGGGATTTCCTTCTGGTGGAGGTTGAATTTCTCCGACATTTCACTGTTGCTGTCGTAAAGGTGTCTGTCTTGTTTGTCATTCCATTTATTTATCTAACTGTGCAATACATACATACAATTGTAACGTCAGTTGGCCCAATAGGGTCCCAGCCTTGTAACAGGCTCTGATACCACTTGTAACACACACAGCTTAAAAACAATTTACCACATAAAAAAAAATTAATTTCTACACCAAATTTTAACCATTACTATCCTCCTTATTAAATCTGTTTAATTTATTCGAGAGCTGTCCTCTATAGTTTCAATCACGATGAACATTTAAGCCAGGTTATGACTCCCACGTACAGAGGACGCTATGTATGAAGTTTCTGTCAGCTCTATTGTCCGACTGTATCACAGTTAGATTATGGTTTCGGTTTATATGAATTGATTGTACCTATGATTAATAAATGATACATGACACGGCATCGAATTCTTGGTAAGTTTTCTATGGTTCTGCACAAATGTGGTTCTTTTAACTTTGGTATATTATTTAACAAGCAAAGGTTATTAATGAGCAATGGAGTATACCGATGATTAATCCCGAGGGTTCGACCGTCCCACTGCTTGATCAACCACATCAACAAATTGCCCTTGATTTGGATCCTAATCCTACGTGAGGATTCTAGGGTTGGATAATGACTATCCCCCTTGGTAACCGATTTCTCGCCCATTGTTCGCCTTGCCGCCGCATCCGGAGGCGAAACCTCGTCCGCTCTTAGGGTTACGCCATGCCGGAACCCTTCCTGCAGCCCGAGAGCATACCCACATGACAAAGAAATGATGCCCTTCTGTGAAAATTTTCGCGCCCGTATTGTTCGATTCTTCTATTGCTCAGACCTGTACTCTCGCGTGTGTCAATTTTTCCATGAATTTTCGGAAGCTCTGGTTTTAGTTTTAACTGGTTCTATTCTTCCCTTGGTTACTTATCTGGTTGGCGTACTCAATAAGTTTCTTATTTTCCAAATGGACTTGCTTCGGCTCGACTGGCCAGCACCAGGCGTTCTCTCTTGGTACTCACAGTCGACTCATGGGAGCTCACCCAAGTATTGTATTATTTAATATTTGCGACGGGTCTCCAATCGTTATTTTTGTTCTGCCTCAGGCATAGGGGATTCGGTTTTCACTCACATACTATTGTTTATCTGATAGATACCCTTCTGCTCGAACAACCGTTCCAGGTTTCCTTACGGTACTGTAAAGCAAGGCTAATCGATACCCATTCTACAGGTACTTAACTTCTTGCACAGGAGTTCGAATTTCGAACCTCCTCTCCGGACTTTTCTTCACCAATGGTGCTGAGATAGGGTCTTTGTTTTTGTCTTAGATGTAGCCGGAGCTATTCTATGGCATCATACTGCTTGTTCTATATTTAGTTAAAATTCGGCCGAGGGTTTTTACATCTCTTATAAAAAGAATTCTATCTAGGGTTTTCTTTTTGAGAGATTATTCCAATCTGTAATTTTATGTCGTTTTGCCCATAGGGTAACTGGGTACTACACAGTTTCCATCAGGCTTATTTTGACATTACGCTCTGTCATGGCTTCAAGGAATTCTTGGGTGACAATTGCTTTGGGTTATGAGTAAAATGGAAATATATATATGCATTCAGTTTTCAGAAACCATTCAATTTCATGTTTGCGAATTCTAGTTTATTATGTGAATGTAAATCTGGAGCAGATTCTCTATTATTGATTATGGTTGTGGGCTATGTATGTTATGGTTCACTTTTCCTATGGCAGCCACTGTGCATGCGCGATGTTTCTATGTATTTTGTTCTTACAAGGGTTTGGTTGACAAATATTGCTTGCATTTACATAGCTGCTCTTTGATATTACAGGATTCTTTCTCTGGTTAAATTATTACTACTATCTCGTTTATTTGTTCTAGAGAAGATAAGTTTTTACTGGCATACTTGTCTTTTTTCGTTTTCCGAATTTCTTTAAAAAGGATTTTCCCGAGGGTGACCGGACCATCTATCAGTCTGTGCTTTCATTAAGAGAGACGACCAACCCAGAAGCCTGTTCTGCAGGCACCACAGGTTAACGGTCTCCCTCACCTTTCTTTTTGACTATGTGGTGATGCTTTACCTATACCACACTATTTGGTTTCTAGATAAAGAATATTATTTCTTTCTACTGCTATATTCACAGCTCTATACTGGAATAGCCTCCTACAGGCCTCATTTAAGTTTTGCTACATTATACAGTTAACTGCTATAGTCACAGAATATTTCCAACCTGCCTTCTATACAAGAATTAACAGTTTAAATAAAACAAGAAATATTTACTACCAAAATTCACAATAGTTTATTTATCTTCCTTCAGACATAGAAAAAGAGTATAAGCTGCTTATTTCAATCTACATAATGAACATATGATTCTTCCTTTATGTTAATCACAACTAATGTATTCTACTCATCTGGCTCGAATCCGAGTGATGTAGTTTGTGCCTCCCTTCCACGAGCTGGGCGATTACGTCCTGCAACTCTCCCCCGAGCTCAAGTCTGGGTCATTTTTAGTACAGAAATCCTGGAGGAGAATCTCGGGACAATCCGGTCCACCTCTCCGACTCCAGTGAAAAATAGCAGTCCTGGGGAGATCACGGGACAATCCGATCCAGATCTCCAACCCAGAGATTAGTCTGTCCTGGAAAAAAATGTGTTCTCCTTCCAGCCTAACAGAGTTTCTTTGTCCACAGATCCAACCCCAAACTCTCCTTGGAATGCTTTATTTATTCCAGAGTTTTTGGATAACTGTGAAAATTGTTTTTCTAACTAACACCAGATCTTGATTTACTTTTTAAACACCATCAATTTTACTATGGAAACCATCAATAAGAATTTATTAAAGATAAAAATTTGATTTGTTCAAATACCTTTATTAAATAATACTAAATGTTCTTTAATTAATCCTTAACTAATTTAAAAGTCTAACCATTCGTTTCCACCAAAACTAAAATAGCAATTGAGCTCTACGTGTCAGTATTACTGGGCACTCCTAAGAGGGCGATTTTTGTCCTCTATGTCTATTTCTACAAAGATGGCAAATCCTTTCCATCCATGGTGTTTTAGGAACTGCCCAATCCACCCGTTTCACTATGGAGTTCATATGAGTTCGTTCTAATCTTGTTGGCTATATTAATTTTCTTCTTTGAGATAGTTAAAAACAGATAGTATACTTTTGATCTTCTAGGTGGGGTTGATGACCTCCTTATAATATCTTAATTTTCTTTTTAGCCATGACTTTTTCTACACTCACATTTTTTTTGAACTTAGAAGCAATAATTTATTAATGTTTTGCAATGCAAACATTCTCATCGATCTCCCAATGGTTTAACTGAAGTCTTTGTCTTTATACCAAATTGCTAGTTTCAGTGGTTAATGAATTTAAAGCTAGCTTAGGAAGTCTATGGTCTCCCATGCTACCAGCCAGGGTTAGACAACATAAGCCTAGTCATAGCTAGGCTTCCTGATTTTGGAAAGACCTACCTTTGTAATAGAAAGAACAGTAGACAGTGGCTTGTTTTTTACCCATGTTATAAGTTATAAAACGCTTATGGATTTGTATTAATCTTTTCTGTGATTTCTTAGAGATGCTGTAACCCCAAACCTCACATCCACAGTGATAATAGTGAGCACTAAAGTTTCAAAGAGGAACTTTTCATCACATTACGAGGTTTGTCGTTTTTACAATTATTTTCAAGACCAAAATAAGCTTTCCACCCCATTAATCCTTTTTCTTCGAATGCTATAATAATACAATAATATATTTAATATATTTATGTTATATTACATTGTTAATAATGTAATAAAACTTAAAAATGTTAGAATGATTAATTTAAACTTTCTTTAAACTTATTTCGACTTAAAGACTTTCCAGAGATAACTCCTAGTGTTTATTTAGTATATATAAGAACTTGGGTGCTAACTTCAACATATGCCAAGGTGCTAGTGGGCCTATTCTTAATGTCTACTCCATGCTCCTTAATTCATATATATGTATATGTGTGTAAATGCTAGTGATGAACCCATCCAGAGTAAGTTGATATCGGTATGATATACTCTTCCAAATATATACTCTAATAAGATATTAAACATAAAAAATAATAAAAAACTCTCAAACCCTCATACTAATATAATAATTAAATAATATATTACATATAATATAAAATATAAAATAATAACCTCAACCCCGTGTATAATATAAATAATTTTCATCGTAATATTTGTTTTAGATATTATTATTATAATATAGAAAAAGATTAATCGAAATTATTTTTATCACTAAGAGAAATGATTATTCTCCTAACCAATTAATTTTAACAATATTATAGTATAATGACTTAAATTTATTATTGAGAACTAAACATTCTTTGAAACATATATATTTTTTATATAAAAACGAAAAATATTTGTCACTATTAAAAAAAGTATTTTATAAATATATAATACTTTCTATTTATATTTAATTTAATATTTTAAAATATTTTAAAATAAAAATAACTTTGCAAGTAATATTTAATATTTATTTTAATAAAATATAAAATGTTCAAATATTTTAAATGTATGTGTCCATTTCTATCTTTTGACTTTTTAGGAAGCAGAGGAAAATGGCTTTTGTTTTTTTAATGGTAGAGGGTTTTTGGAAGTTTTTGCCCCCTCGTTGGCCCCATTTTCTGCCCTAGTTGAGGCTAGGGTTGATGATTTGCTCCACATTTCCACACAAATGTATATTGGGCCGGTAATGTCTAGAAGATGTAGTCAGAGGCCCAAACTATTTTTTCAGCATCAGATTTGGAACATTTTAAACCACAAAGTATGACTATATGGATGGAGGTTCAGATATTTTTTCAGAATTGATCTCAGAACACCTCAAATCGTTAAAAATATCTATCAAGAAGAATACAATTGGACTAATAAAATGCTAGATGTATTTATCTATGTTCAAAGTGGTTTTTGTGGTTCAAGCAGATAATTAAAAGGATTCAGATACTGTTTGAAATGATGGCATCATGGTTTTGTGGAAGGGGATCTTCTCAAAGTCATATCAAGCAGAAGATGCCTGTATGGATGAGACCAACAATCTTCCTCTGACCACTGCCTCAGTATACAGCTGGAAACAAGTTGGGGAAATTGTTGAAGATGGATCAAAACATAATGGAATGATGGCATCATCTAGTTCATAAAGATTTTAAGTGGCCTCAATTGTTAGACTTATGCAAGCAGGCTTTCACATGTAGGATTTGTCATTTTGAGAGAGCACTGAAGTATATGACACGGGAAAAAAATGTGTAAAGAAAAATCACAAAAAGCCAAAAAGATGGAAATTTGATCCACCTTCTTCAGGACAAAGACAAAAATTTTAATTAGAAGAACAAATGAAATTGGGATCCTTATGGAAAGAAAGTGAAAAAGGAAATACTCCTAATCACCTTAAAACTAATTAATGATCTAGGCTCCAGATGAAAAAGGTACCAAAAAAGCAAGAAGAATTAAATTAACTATTCATCTAAGAGTTATGACCTGATTAAAAATGTAATCGTAAAATAAAAATGAAAGAAATTGAAATTCAGAGTTTAACCTTCAAATTCCGGTGAGTCAACAAAAAGTCTAAAAGGAAAAGTGAAAAAGAGAAACCCATTATATGGGTAAACAAATCTTATTTTGTTACCTGCTTCTTACCACCGTATATATTGCTTCCTGGGGTATTCGCTAGTTATAGTGGCCTTGATCCTCTTGCGCTTGCATATTTGTTTCCTGGAAATAAACAGTCCCTCAGAATGGAAAATATCACAAATCCCATCATGATCAAGGGCCTCCTCCTGGTATTGACTTAATTATCGTGTGCCCTCCCTCAATAAAATGCCCAATCAAGTTTGTATTGGGGGATTGTCCTAGGTCCACCGTCTTCAGACCTTACATTGTGGCCAGGTCAATAAGAGATTACATCTTCCAAATCAGGGCTGAGATGCTTCTATGAGATGTATGCTTAATTTCTATTCAAGTAATTGTACACTAATTGAAATTTCATAGTGTTATTAACAAATAAATAATACCCAAGAATATAATAATTTAGATTTTATATTGTGTGGTTATGTTTTTCTTAATACTGTTACAGTGATACATTACACTTGGAGTATGTTTGGGGTTTATTGGTTCAAAATAAGATATACAACATTTTTTTACCTAAAAACAATATTATAGTTGTAAATTATGGGTGGTTAAAAAAACTTTAGAGATGAGAAACCAATAGTAAATTTATCTCTTAATTTTATTTTAATTATTAATTTTATTAAAGTCATATCTCTTCATACTAGGTACAGACAAAACAAGATTATGATTCCTTCCATACTTAGGCTCCTAGAATGTTTGCTCAATTATTTAACAGTTTTTTTATTCATTTTTTTTAATTTTTAAACAACTTGAGAGGTATGATTAATTTATTTAGATGTGTTAGTATATGAGTTAAACATAATACTTTAAAAATATATGGTAATACCAAAACATAAAAGTAAAATAAATGAAGAAAAATTTTAATAACATTCTATGAATATGTCATTTTTTGAGATAAATTGAAAAGCAAATATGATAACTACTTTTGGAGACAACTTAACCCTCCATCCCAATTACTATGAAAAATATTCCATCTAGGTTAAATCCCTACCATTCACCTAATAATTACCATACCAATTAAAATTTTGGAAGTTCTTTAGGCAACATGTACACTGTGATTGCACAATGAATATGTTCATCAGTTTGTAACAATTAGCAGGTGTGGAATAGTTAAGGCACTTTATGTAATAGTTGTTGGTTCAAATCTGAGTTGGTATCCCCTAATTTCTCATTCCTCTCTATAAATAAAAATAATAAAAACAAAAAAATATTTAAATATATTATTTTTAAAATAAAAGAGAAATAAAAAACCAAAAAATAAAAATATATCTAATATACTATTTTGCATGCAAATAAAAGAAGTTTACTTTTTGCAAATAGTTATTTGTTTATTTCTTAAGTAAATTAATATTACATATACAAACAAATTATTTAATATATTATTTTTTAAAAATTAGCAAAAGGTTTCAGTTTTGCAATTAGGTATGGGAAAAATGAAATTAATTATGGTGAAATATTTGAATAAAGTATTTTTCCATGAAAAAAGATAACAACAGAAATATATTCACACTACAAACCAAATATTAATTAAAAATATATTGATTCAAATTGATAAATTAAAATTTCAGGCTTATTTCTTTGATCTCGTTGTCCATGTACAATATGAGGTTTGTTAGAGGTCGTATGACATGTAAGTGATGGGGTCTTAAATCCCAAGATCGAGTGGAAACCATGCACTTTCGGTCTCATTCAATATTGCTCAACGAAGGACACTAATGCATCTTTGAACCATCTCTCTAGATCCGGAATCGCATCCTTACTCATTATTTAATCCTACTCTGGGCTTAAAACATTGTCTCCAAATACTTACTGCGAGCGTCTAAAGTTATGCAAGTGAGGGAAAGCAGCTCAGGACTCAGTCAGAGGAAGCTCTAACGCATAAGGAAAGAAAGTATGGTCAAAGAGCATGGCAGAATGGGGAAAGGTGCGCAGGGCGAGGGCACCCACTCTCTCCCTCACTCACATGGCCAAGAGGAGATAGTCATTAGAGTTGGCTCCACGCAGGATCGTTGACTCATACGCTCAGGGAGGCGAAGGGAACACAGAGGCATCGACAATGGCCATTGGGAACGTAAAACTGCTAAACCGGCTAGCTCTTCGAATGATGAGGCCCCTCGGGAAGGTGTTGAGCACGCAGGCCGAACTCCAACTCCGAACTATACTGCTTGCGTGATTTTTCTATGCAATAGATAAAAGCACCTCTATTTTTTGAAAATGATAATTACTTTTGAAGATGTTGATCTTCTTTTTAAATATTCCAATATATCATTAAGTAATTATATCGTAAATTCAATTATACAATAAAAATAGAATAGTAGAGATCACAATGCACAAATACAACACGTAAAATCTACCCTAGAAAACCCACTAAAGGAAAACCTAGGAACCTTTTCAGTTTAGGAATTTTTTTTCAATGTAGGACAAACCTAGTCCTTCTATCATCAACTAGGTCAAAACTGATATTCAACAAATATATGTCAAAGCCTCCAAGTCAATTCTGTCAATCAAATTCAACCTTTCGCTTCTACTAATCTTCCCTAGAATTTCTTCCTCCCTCCAACTCTTAGAATAAAGAGTTTTCGACTCTCACACTGCCTAAAAAATGATCGATGAAACCTAAAACTACACAAAAAAATTTGAACGAGAGAGAGAGAGAGATTTAATTTTCTCTTCCTTCTCATCCTCTTGTCCTTCTCTGCCTTTCTATAGGATTTTCTTAAAAACTATATTTCTAGAGAGTGTGAGTTAAGACTTGAGAGGAGGTCGGGCTACCTTTATATAGTGAAATGGGTAGCTCGAATAGGTGTGATCAAGGCCAACTGACTTGGAGAGAGGTTGAGTTGAAACTAGAAAGCCAAAATTTTCAATTTCAAAAAAATTCAAATTTTCTTAATTTAAAAGTTCAATGGGACTTGATCAAAAAATGTATTTTTCTTTTGGCTCAAACATTTAAAATATGTTTTACAATAATCAATATAAAAGTATCAGCGTCAAATATACATTACAGTAGAAGACCACGACTATAGCCATAAAATTCATCACTCCCTCTTAACTAGGGAGGTGTATTCATAATGATTGTCATAGATGTTAACAAGTTGAAAAAATCCTCTAATAAAAAGGTTATATCAATCATCATCACCAACATCATCATCACCGACATCATCATCTAATCTCTCAACATCCACTAGCTTCATATTCGTTCTGTACTCTAACCCATGGCATATCATCAAATATCGACAAACACTTTCGCCAACTGTCCTCAACCAAAGGCTTGTCACTACCAACATATGCATACTCTACCCAACCCTCCTAGTGAGTACTAGAACTCACCAACCCTATCTTAGAGAACTTGTGACTTTGCCGATACCTCACTCAACCCTTCCTAGGGAGTAATACTTCCACATATACCTCACTCAACCCTTCATGGAGAGTAATTTAGGCTTGGTTGTTAAGATACCACACTTAACACCATGGGAAGTGGCTTAAGGTACGATGGCTAAGAGACCACAATCAACCTGCTATGATGTAATTTGCCTTGAATGTTAAGAGACCACACTTAACCCTAAATGAGGAGTAATTTGGGTCTCGATATTGAAATACCAAGCTCAAACCTAACTCGGGGATTAATTCGGGTCTCTTTCCGAGAGGCACTCTCCCCAACCCTATCTCGGGAGCAATCTCGGCCTTTGGCATCATTCTCCCTATAGGAAAATTTCCATCCATACTCATTGTCACACACACACTCCCTCTCAATGAGAGGGTGTAAATTCCCCATAAGCCACATTTTTTCCTAACTATGAACTTCTTCCGGATAATGACTTCACAAATATGCGATGCCAACTCATTAGTGAGATGTATTCTGAGTCTCTCACTTCTCTCTCCTTTCTACCATGTCACAGAGGCAGGTCCTTGATCTCAATATAATTCAACATATTACAGAATACAACATTTCTGAAAGATTCAAAAACATTGATTACTCACAATAAATCAATGTCATTTCCATCTCTAGTTGGAAAACTTTAAATAATTTCGAAGCCATAATGCTTCAAGACATGCTTCATCACAATATATTATGTTTTTTGAAATGTTGAGTTTGAGTATATATCTGTTTCCTCGTTTCCATCTGAAGAGCAAAGCATAGTAAGAGAGCTCCAACCTCCACATACCCATGAAGCACTTTTCCGTCATCAACACTCCTCACCCAGTCAACATCTATATCCCTAAAGTTGTACATCATTGTTTGTGACATATCTCAAACCATATTTGACATTACCACGTAGATATCTCAAAATTGGATTTACCGCAATCCAATGTCAGAAACCCGGTTCCACCTCGAATGGATCAATGTGTTCACTACAAATCAAATATCCAACCCATTATTAACCAAATGCATACACACAAGCTAATCATTATTGGTACATGTATAGATCTCTTATCAATCTAGATTTTGATTCTCTCAAATCTCTTGGAGTTAAGCGGTCATGGATTTCCCACTAATTTATAGTCCATCATGCCAAATTCTTTTAAGGATCTCAATAACATACTTTCCTCGACCAACGAAGACTTCCCCATGCTTATGCTATACTTTTAGTCACATACAATAATGCACTAAGCCAAGATCCTTCATATCAAACTCCAAATGCTAGTTTTCTCTTACACTAAATGATGAGAGGTTCAATACATGTCAAAAAAAAATCATCAATATATATCAACAAATCACATGCACATTCTCTCACAACCTTGAATAGAGTGTTTGGATCAACTCTCGTCTTTAAAATCCAAGTCTTGTTAGGGAGTTACTTCCACTTGAGCATACCAAGCTCGAGCTTCTGCTGGTCTAACACAAGGCATTTTTCAACCTACAAATGTCAAATTCCTTTCTTATACACTTCAAAACCTTGAGGCTAATCTAGACACCTTCGCTCACTTACTCATATTGAGCAAGGAAGTCTGTATCCATTCTGGTGGGGCCTATATCCCAAAAAGCCAAAAGAGAAATAACAGATTCAATGGAGGCACTGAAATTAGAGAAAATAACATCATAGTCTTCTCCCTCTTTCCGGGAGAGCCCTTAGCTAATAAATCGTTCCTTGTATTTGTCAATACTTATCTCAACATGCTTGATCTTATATATCCACTTGAAGTCACCACCAGCTTCCTCTTCGAATCTTGGAACAACTCTGCCATCACTGTTTATGATGGATTGGTATTATTCATTCATGGGCTCCTTCTACATGTTATTAGTTACTTCTTCATGGAAGGTTTTTCATCACATTAATAAGAGTTGCATAACTAGAAAACATATTAGGCAGGTCAATTTTTCTAGATGTTCCATAAAGAGTTAAAGTCCTCTCTCATTAAAATTTTTAGGATCTAAAATGGGCTTCCTAAAGAAATTATAAAACAATAGTGAAACATGTACAAGATTACTACACCATCAAATTTTATGTTGAAAAGGAAAAATACTACAATCCTATTCTCAACCTATTCACTTATGGTTTTACTCAAATTTTGAGAAAAAAGAACACTCAGTCAGATGTACTCTTATTCCTCATTCAAGGAGTACTGTTGCATACTTTTGATGGGAAAACTTTGCCACATGCACAAAAATGCTCATGAGAAACATATAGAAAAACGTGTTAGAATCCCATATTATTGTGTGTATAGTCCTTTTATTGTTGCCAGCGTAGTGTAACTCTTTATTGTTAACATTGCTTTTGTACCCCTATAACCCCCATATTGTTATTATTGTGCCTCAAATTATAATTGTTAGGTCCGTTTATCATATCAGGCTCCACTAAGTACTGTAAATCAGGCCCCATGGACCTGGTATAGTAGGGCAGAGGTCATAATTTGTATCATCCAAGAATTGTTCATTCATGTAATGTATTAGAGGTTTCCCCTCAAAGTGCTTATATTTCGTTGATATTCTTTTCTATATTTTTTGAGCCGTGTTTGGCCAAACATTTGGTATCGTAGCTTTTGACCGTAGGGTTTTCCACTGCCCTCCAAACCGGTCATCGTAGTGATTTTCACCATAAATTTTTTTCTACGAAGATCTCGAAGCTGAAATTTTGGAGATGTGTTTCCGCATCCCGTGGAACATCGTCGCAAAATTTTCGCAGCTTGGTTTGCAATATTTTCTGAGATATGATCTGTGGGAAGTAAACTTTTTTTAGGCTCCCCCGAATTTAATCTCAAAGAGGTTATCATGGGAAAATATTTGCACCTTTCTCTCTGCTAATTTACTGGAATGTTGTAAAAAGTGGTTGCAAGTACACCGACCGTAGTCTCATGTCTAGTCAATTTCCGTAGCCAAAGAGGAAACATTGACACCTATCAAGTCGATGTTCTCTTCACCAATCCATCCACCTGGTCAGGTAGATCGGACATAAATTTGCCTTGGTGAATCCAAAGCAGTATCAAACTCGTGACATTTGAGTATAGGCTTCGCAGGGCTACTACAAGGCTAAATTTCGTATATCGAGGATCCTCAATTATAGGAGAGGAGCATCCAATTTCCAATATAGAGCTCCTCGGCACCAAGTGTGCTGTGTATTTTTTTCCCGAATCAAAAGATAAGTCTTGTTCGAAGAATCAAGCGAATTGATTCCAAGGGCATATTGTAGATGATATCAATATTGGATTTTAAAATGGCCCCAAAAGAATTCTACAATTTCATTAAACCTTTTTTGTATGCTTCCACTATGACTTATGAAGAATAATGGACAACATGACATATCAAAATTACAAGAACAAGTGCAACAAATTTCTGTTTCCGTAAAGAGCAACAAAAACCACATGGAAGTTTTTTGAAGAAAGGCGTGGAACTAAGATGGATGGTTTGAAGAAAAGTGAACGAAGATGGATGGTTTGAAGAATGGCATGGAAGCAAGATAGGATGGCATGGAATTCAAGATGGATGACATGGAAGCTAAGATCGATGAAAAATGGAAAACATGAAGAATGACTTTGGTGCTTATTATGGAAGGTTTGAAAAGTTGATACAAGAAATGTTTCTTAATGGTGAAAGATAGTAGAGGGAAATCATGATGAGGAAAAAACAAATGTTAACTCATGATTTCATAACCCTAATGCTGGTGGGAAGAATACCATATTCCAAAAATGGATATGAGGAAGTTCTCATGAAAGGATCCCGTAATGGATACTACGGGGGATGGAGCAATATTTTGATCTCAATAATGCAAAACACACAAAAGGTACGCATTGCAACTTTACATTTAGAACAAAATACATTTGTATGGTATCGATGGCTTCTCTCCCCGTAAAAATTATCACCCGGTCAATTTTTACGAGGAAAATGATAGCACATTATGAGTATACAAAGAGAAACACCTTCTTTAGCCAATTGTTGGGAATCCTCAAACAAAAGGTTTTAGTGGGGGAGCAATATCTGAAGACTTCCAAAATTGAATATAAGGGTTTTCAAAGGTATTTTTAAAGGGATAACATCCAACATTAAGTTCACGCGAACCCGATTCATTGGAGAAGGCATTCAAGTTGGAAGAAAAATTGAATGTAAATTATGGCGACAAGGAATGCACACCACTTCTATAAAGAGGTAAGTATATATTCTAGATTTCGACAACTCGAAAGGTTGACAATTAAGCAAAATGAAGAAAAAAGAGCAAAAGGGCTTTACACAAGCCAGGATAGAAAGACACTAAAGGTCATAAGTCGTAGAAGAATTATTTACAGATGAGAAGAGGAAGAAGAAAATGAATAAGAAGAGGATATACACCAAAGAACCAACCCTAGAAGAGGAAGAAATGAACCGACCATATCGTGTAATGCATTGGCAGGAATTACCACTCCTCAAAATCTCAAGATGGTTGGATATATCAAGAAGAAAAAGGTAATAGTGTTGGATTTATCTGTAGTACCCATAATTTTATTCATTTTAAGGTAGTTAAGGAATTAAATTGTTTCCTATACCCAAATAATTGTAAATGTTAAGTGATGGTTGCAAATGGAGGAACTATAAATTCTCCTCGGAAAATGCCACAATATCAACAACCATGGGGAATATGTATTGAATAGCCCAATTATTTCCATTCCTATGGATATGTTGATGTTGTACTAGGAGTACAATGTAATAAGTAATCTTTTGGGATGGTAGATTTTAATTTTAAGAACTTTTCTGGAATTTTTTTCGGCATGAAAGGAAGTCGAATTGGCTTGCATTGTATGGAAGCAGAAAGATAATAATGAATATTGTGATAAAGATTCTAAAGAAAGAAATAACGAGGCGTAATCAAACAATTATGCTCACTAGAAGTTCCAACATCAAAATCATCTATTTCTACGCATCTCCAAAAGCCTTGGACAATCATTCCAAGGATTTTTAATCCCAAGGACTCCCACCTATTTGTGATCATGATCATGTTGTCCATTTTGATTCCAAGAAGTGTTCCTCCAAAAATTAGGTTTTAGATATCCTTGCGTCCAAAAGATGCAGTCTGAGTCATAAGGATTGTACAGAGATGTTAGAGGCAGAGACTGAATCCAACAAAGTTCTTCTCTCGATCCCTAGGCATTGGCACACAAGAAGGGATGGATTCTATGGCAGGTCCGGATTATGGGAGCAATAAGGTTTCACCATTAAAGATAAATTTCCCATTCCCGTGATTGATGAATTATTGGATGAATTACATGGAGCAATTTATTTTACCAAGCAATTCCTGCTCAGATATCATCAAATTAGAATGAAGACCGGAGATATTCCAAATAACATTTCAAACTCATGAGGGTCATTATGAATTTTTGGTCATGCCTTTTGGCCTTACCAATGCACCTTCTACATTTCAAGGGCTGATGAATTCATTTGCAACCTCTCCTCAAATTTGTGCTAGTATTTTTCTTTGATGATATACTTTTGACCCACAAGGGTCTGAAGGATCACGTTCAACATGCTGATAAATGTGGTGCTCAACTATTACAGAAGAAACAATTATATGCAAAAACATCCAAATGTTTCTTTGAGTACAAGAGGTGAATATTTGGGTCATATTGTATCTCACGAGGTGTTAAGGCAGACCCTAAATGTACCAGTTACTTGAGAATTGGTGCCCTCATAACCATAAAAGAAGCTTTCAGGATTTCTCAAGTTAACAGTGGTATTATCACAAGTTTACAGAATTATGGGAGAATAAATAACACTCTAACAACATTATTGAAGAAAGATACTTTCATGACTCCTCATAACGACATTTTGGAACATCTTAAAGAGTCAATGTGATTAGAACCAATCTTAGCTGCATCTTAGACTTCATAAAACCTTTATTGAATGTGATGCCTAGGGAAATGGAATTGGTGTTGTTTTAATGCATAAGGAAGACCCATTTTTTTGGAAAGTCATCTAATCAAAGGTACATTATGTAAAAGCTATTTATGAGAAGGAAATGTTAGCAATACCGCATGCACTAAAGAAATGGTGAACTGTACTTGTTGGAAGACACTTCAAGGTAAACACCAATTGCGGATAGCCCGCTAATTTTGGAACAAAGACTATCTTCGTAATATTAAATAAAATGGGGGTCACAAAGATGTTGGGTTATGACTTTCAAATAATCTACAAAAAAGGGAAGCTAAATGTCGTTGCAAATACACTCAAGAAAGAATGAAGATGTGGAAGCATCGATTTGTTCCATTTCTATTATCCAACCAAATTGATAAATTTAAGCAAGGGATGAATGGAAGAAGGACGAAGAAGTGTGGACACTATTCAAAAGTTGCAGCAAGATCCTAGTACATCTGATACATTTAGTTGGAAAAATGATTCTCATGGTACAAAGATCACTTATATCTTTGTAGTACTCCGACTAAACAAAAGGTTCTTTTGGAATTTCACTTCTCCTTTAGGAGGTATTCTGTGATTTTAAAAACTTACCATGGTGAAGAAAGAATTTTTCTAGGATAAGTCTTTAAATCGATATTCAAAAATTGTAAGTGCATTGTTTGATTTGCTGCACAGAATAAAGTTGAGAAAATTAAGACCCCGGGTCTTCTACAACCTTTATCCATTCCAAGTCAATGTTGGGAGGAGATTTCAATGATCTTATCACAAGTTTACCTAAGTCCAAGGAAGAGGCTACCTATGTAGTAACATAGAATTACCAAGTATACACTTTTATAGCTTTATCTCATCCATTTAAAGCAAGCATGAAGCATTTACATTTATGGGACACAATTCAACGACATGGAAACCCAAGGGTTATCGGAGTGACAAAGATCCCATTTTTAATTTGGTACCTTTTGGACAGAAATATTTTCTGTTGGGTACTCACCTAGCTCATAGCTCATCTTACTTCATCCTCAATCCAATGGTCAAACCGAGATAGTAAATAAATGTTTGGAAGGATATCTTCGTTGTTTTGTATCTGAGAATAAACACAATGTAAGGTCAAGGAAAGCACCACCGAATGAAAAAGGTAACACTTTCCTTCCATACCTGAAGAAAATGACCCCATTATGTAGGCACTTATGGATATCATCCACCATCCATCACATCATCTTTAAGAGAAAATTTGAAGGTTCAAGCAAAGTGAAGATCACATCTAGCATCAACAAGAAGTTCTCTAGCTCTTAAATGATTACCCTCAATTTGGCACAAAATTGAATGAAACAATAGAGATCAACGTAGTAGAGAAGTTGACAGTAGGAGACTGGTATTTTTACTACCACAACCATACAAACAAATGTCCCTCAAGCAAGCTAAGAAGGATAATAAATTATTGCCAAATTAATATGGTCCTTATATAAGTGCAAAGATTGGTACTATGGCATACAAATTGGAGTTTCTTGCTTTTTCAACAGTGCATCCAAGCCATGTTTCATGCTTAAAGAAGGTTATAGGTGAAATATTCCAGCTTCAAACAATATTACTTTTAATCTATGAGGAAGGAAAAATCATATATTGGAACCCTTATGGGATGATGGAAATGAAGAACTTGATAGCCTACAAAATCGATCACTTTTAGAGTATCTCATCAAGGGAAGAACTTACCCATCGAATATTCTACATGAGGATGAGAATTTTATACAAAAGCACCCAAAGCTACTCAAGTGTTGACAAAACAATTTTTGAAGGACAAGTATGTTGGGTCCCTATTACTATGTGATAGTCCCTATTTGTTAGGTAACCCCCCCCTTATTGTTATTATTGTACCCCCGTATCCTCATATTGTTATTATTGTGCCCTTAAATTATTATTTTTAGGCCTGGCTTAGGACTACATCGTGGCCCCATTAAGATTGTATTATGGCCCCATTGACTCCTATATATAGAAAGGAGGTTTCTAATGAGATTTTATCCAAGAATTGTTCATTCATGTATGTATTGAGGTTTTCTCTCGAACTAGCTTATTTCTAAGGCACTGATATCTCTTTCATTTTTGGAGCTACCACAACAAAACGTTATTGCAATCACGTTTTTTCATGTATTTGTCATTTTTCATGTATGGGTCGATCGATGAAACATGAGTAATAATTGATTGAGGAATAAAATTGTATCCAACAAGTACCTCTTACTTCGAAATTTGAGTAATACCTTAGGGAGATAAAGCTGAAAAAGTAGTTTTATTATTTTATTATATTTTTGATTCTTAATTTTTACCCCAAAAATGGTGAATCATCCTCATGGTTGACACTTCTACTAACTGAATCCATATCGTGGGTTCTTATAAAGTTTATTTTGGTTGTACTTTTTCTTAGAGGCCCATTTTAGACTCTAAAGTTCTCTAATGGCTTCTTACAATGTTAACGAAGCCATGTCAGAAGCCTTAATCTTAGGAATAATAACCTGCTCTATGCTCACAAGCCCTTTCTCCCTGTTGTTTAGGGATATTTTTAGAATCTCGAATATTTTTCCTTGGAAGCCCTGTTGCCGTGTATTTCATCGTAGGAGTCCACAGAAACTTCCTTAAACTCAAGGGAACTCTTTTCTCATCAAAGGTGGCATCCGCAATGTGATCCTCAACCATTCGTTACTTCCAATGTAGATTTTATACCAAGATTATTGTAACAAAAATATACCTTTCTTTCATGAAGGTTCATCTTTTCCTTTTATCCTTAGGAACCTATATGTAAAAAAGAAGAATGCAAAGATTCTTTGCGGCCAACCTCTGATTTTTAGACAAATGCTTCTTCAGAGTCATATCTTCCGTAACTAATGAGGTAAATTAGGTAACTTTTAGGTCTAAACTGGCCTCCCAGGAAATTATAAATACATGGGAAATAATAAAACAAGATTAGATTACATCATCAAATTTTATGAAAATAGGGACCATTTTTCAAACTTCATATTTTAGAAACTTGTCTCCTTATGGGTTTACTCAAATTTCAGGAAACACCATTTGATGTATGAATTTATCTTGATTCACGGTGAACATATTGCATACTGATGTGATTCCCAACATAGTGCATGAGAAATACATGAAAAATATGATTTGAATCACGTTTTCCAGCTATTTCTATTTTTCGTAGTATGAACCATTTCAAAGTATGTAATATGGGTACTCCTTGGTGAGGAATTCTTTCTTTTCGTATCCAATGAGTACCTCGTCGAAATTTGGAGTAAAAAATTTAGGTAAGATGAGTTGGTACTTATAAGTTGTTAATTTATTATTTCTATTATTTTTTAATATTTTTATCTTTTTACCTTGCAAATGGTGAATCATCCCGTGTTGACACTTCATCATCTTGAATCATTGGTTCCTTTTTCTAAATTTTATTTTAGCGGTATTATTTTCTTAGGAGGCCCTATTTGGACTTTCAAAGTTTCTTAATATACTTTTATTATGAATGCATATAGCTACTACCTGTGTTTTCGTTTATCTCTATAAGAACATCGAAAAACTCATAATCACATTATAGCCTTGACAAAGTTTTCGAAGCATGTTCTTTATTTTCTTCCACACCGTTCTATCGTAGGCATTTATAGGGAACAATCAACTCTCTTCATCCCAGATTTTTTTATAAAAGCCAAAAGTTTTTCGAGGTGTATTTCCTCCTATCACGTATCCTCAAAATTCGATCTTCTTACCTATCAAAATTCTTCCATCATCTTGAAACTCATGAAATTTGGTGAAGACTTCATCCTGTATTCATGAGATAAATGTGTTACCAGGAGAGAAGTCACTGAAGAAGCATAGTATACCAAAACAACAAGGATCCTGAGGAATAATACCAAGAGCATCGTAGGTGAATCTCAAATCCAGTAAATTATTAGATATATTTTTTCACTACTGGAAATGGGTTTAATATATTTTCTAAGTGAAAAAATTCACATACACCCTTATGATCTATCTACAATTCAAGAACACCTTAAACTATTTGATTCTAAATTTGCATGCCTCTATAATGAAAGTGACCATATCTCCTATGTCACAGTTCACCGATTAATTTCATCATGCACTGTAGCCTAGCCTGACCCATGATTGCATAAAATTCTCCTGTTTTAACCTGGGCATGCCATCCCAGAATACTCATACTGTGAGTCCTTGGACCATACAAGTATTTTTCTCCATCCAAAAATACTACTCGTCTCCTTTATCTTCGAAACATGAAATAGATAATTTCTATGTCTTTCTTACAAACCTCACATTATAGGAAATATCATATATTAACATCACCATATTTCACTAAATGGATGCATTGCAATTTTCACTCGATAGTTGTAGTTATTTCACAGATACCCTTTATATAGTCTATTTTACTATTTTAGAATATTTCGATCTATTTTCATATGTTCTGTGAATAAACTATTTATCACTGCACGAAGATATTATCGTCATCTCCACAACAGAACCTATTAGAGCAAAAAAAAATTAAAATAAATATTTTTCACCTTTAAGCTCATTGGATGTTCACCTGGGAAGATTGCTAGTAAATATGTTGTCTTCCTTTTATATTTTTTTTATTAAAATGTTTCTTTAGTGGAAAACCCATTTTATAATTTCCAATTTTTTTGACAACCATAGCATTTGTAAATTTTGACAATATCCTTTCTTCCTGGGGAGGAGGCAATTTATTCATGACTTCTGTTGAAACCTAAACTTATTATTTTTAGTCTTCTTTATTGAAAAAACTCACAAATTATTGAGAAGATTCCTTCCTTTAAAATCTCTTATACAATCCTCGATTCTCTTGGAGCACAAGAGTGTCCGTAGTACTTCAAATGAAGGAGACTTCTCCAAAATTCACGACAATTGCCAAATGCATCCTCATATTCTAGGTGGAAACCATCAGCACAATAGCCAAGCAAGTCTTTTCAAAGACAATTTCATCAATCGCTGAATTGGCCCCTTATTTGAGAGATTTTAAGCAAAGATGTAGTTACATTTTCATCATTTGTCATCTTTATATCATAGAACTCATTCTTCAAGCTCATGGTTTGACCCAACATTTCGAGAGAAGATTAGTTAGGCACTACTTCTATTGAAGATTAAGCTTCACAACAGGGATTAGAAGATATCAATTTTAACCACACACACTCATGGCAAAGATGATTTTCCTGAACTTTTCATTATGTACATTATCTGAAGGTTCAAAACCTTTTCTAAACACAACATTCAAGACTTTATTCTCAAAAGAATAAAGACAGTAAACTCAGCCCTTCCAAGTCGAAAGTTTGAGGCCCTTCTAACTTGTTGTCCATTCCATAGAAGAATCCATCGATGTTAACTCACTAAGAAGGACTTCAATAATAATTATCTAAATATAGGGTTTATTCCAAAGGTATATTAGTGTTCCTTCCTTCATCAAAGTTTCTTTGATACCATGTTGATTTTTCTTAAGCAAAGCAAATACAGTGTTAAATATTTCTCTGAAACTGATAATTAACTTAAACATGTTGATCTTATTTTAAATATTACATAAAGATGATATAAATTTATGAAATGATACTTAAGAAAATCAATGATACAAGCAGCCACATAACAACAGAAAGATCACAATGCATGGAAGAGAGCATAAGAGTTACCGTGAAAACCCCCACTATGCAGAAACCAAGTAAACTTTTTCAATAGAGAAATTCTCTGCTCACACAAGAAAACACTCTTAGAGTTTTAGGTCATCAACTAGGTCAAACTGGAACTTCGAAACAAACAGGTTGTCAAACCCCACAGCCAAGCCTCCTGACCTGATCCACACTTCTGCCGCTAATCTACCCCACTAACCCTCCACAGCCTACCACCATCCCCCTTGCACTGTCTTTTATAAATTCTGCCCCCACAGAAACCGCCTTAAAATGTGAGTTGCGCAGAGAGAGAGAGTGTGTGCTTCAACACATGTGAGCTAGATAAGAGAGAGAGAGAGAGAGAGAGATGAATGTTTTCCTTCTTTTTTTTCCTTCTGTCCTTCGCTAGGAAGCCCAAAAGTTCTCATCTTTGAGAGAGGGTGAATTTGTATTGAGGAGGAGGATGAGCTAACTTTATATAGTGAATTAGGTATTTAATAAAGTACTATGTCAGCAAATGATTTGACTTGGAGGGAGGTCGACTTGACAAACTAAGAGACAAAAAAAATTAATTTCTAAAAATTCAATTTTTATTTTAAAAATTTAAATAGGATTTGACTCCAAAATATATTTTTCTTTTTGACTCAAGAATTTAAAATATCTTCAGAATAATAAATATAAATACATAAAGGACCAAATATACATTATGAAGACCGGCCATAGTTACAAAATTCAACAATATTGCTATGAGAAACTTCGATTCATGATGATTTTGCTTCCTCCCCTCCCGCAAACTCCAATATCCACCACCTCTTCAAAAATATTGAAGTTGTGTATTCTCTGTTACTGCTAATATTCCCAACCGTGGTCCTCCAACAACTCATGGAAATAAAAATGGGCTCAAGGACCGGTGGATCCTCCTCAATCCGTAAGATCCCATACCAAGGACACCATTCAGATCCTCGCACTTCTCAAACCACCAAAGGTAAAAACTCTCGATAGAGGCGGAAACCACGAGCTGGTGAATGAATGAGAGCACCCTCCATGGCTTCGGCGTATTATGAAAACCCATTCGAACACTCGGACCTATAGGACCAAGAAGGAAGGACAAGGCCAAGCACAACCAACTTCAAAAGGATCAAGCTCCAAGCCACTAGCTTCAACATGATTAATTCGTGTTCAAGTCTTCACCAAGCATGTTAACCTCTCCTCCAGAAAGGATCACTCTTCCTCTACCTTCTCTTAGTTTTCAACTATGCCACTTATCTCTACCATCATAATATTTATACTCTGCTTTTCTTAGTCTCAATCTATTTTCAATCTATTATCTAAAATTTCCTCCTAGGTACTGGTTTTCGTGTACACGCTCTCTCTCTTAAGTTTTTTTTTTCAAAAAATATAGGACATGTATTTTGGTGTATACTTTTCCCTCCGAACACAAGCTTTACTAGTTCATCCTTCTGTATTTATGGACCAATTTAGCAACATAAAGAACTTAGCTTTCTTACCAAAAAAAAATTAGCGACATGGGAATCCATTGTTCATAGCCCAGGGGTGCAGATGACGACATAAGGGGGTATTGTTAAGTCACCTTGTGATGTGAAGGCCACTCGGTTCAAATTTCACAGTGGACCGTACCTGATGTTAAGGGCTGTGTGCCTAGGCAAAGGCAAACCCTAGGTGATCTTTGATGTCAGTGCCCCTGTGCTCAGCTTTCTCAATCTAAAGGTTAAGGTTGTAGTCATCTTAGGACTCAAACAACTCGACAAAAACAATGTTCATAAAATTATTTTTCCTTTGTTTTCCTTAATTGTTATTTAATAAAATTGAATCAAGTTAGAGAATAACAATCACATTCATTATAAAACCTACAAATGGTAAATTTATAATCATTACATAAAAACCAAAAATATATTCATTGTATTAACTTTATAGAGAATTAACTTAAAAATCCATAATTTCTTTTTTCAACACTGTATAAAAAAAGTTACATTCGCCATTATTACGTTCTTTAAAATGAAATCTTGACTTCCACCAATTTCCTGCAATGCTTTCTTAAAAGGACTATATTAGGCACATATAATATGTTTAGACGAGAAAACTAATTACAAATATCTAGTAAACTAGACAAGGAGTTACGAAAAGTTAGAAATTAGAAATATGACTAAAATTAAACAAGTAGCATAATGAGGAAGTGGGTTTAAATTTGTTAATCATCTAAAACAAGGAAATGAGAAACAAGTAACATAGTTGAGACACAATATGCCAAACTCTTCTGTTAATCATCTAAAAATCCCATATTATCTAATGCTAATAAAATTAATAAGTAGTGATATAACTTTTAGTATAAATAATAATAAATTAAAACTAAAAAAGTGATGAAAATCTAATTTTTTTATTATAAATAATATATAAAAATAATAAAATATACAAATAAATACATAAATTATAAGAGAAATAATTATCATATTAAAATATAAATATTCATTCATGTCCCATGAAAAAATTTAAAAATAATATTAAAGAAAATATTTAACAATAAATTATGAAAAAATAAAAAAATTCATATGATGAATCAAAACTGATAGAATGGATATTTAGATTTCCCACACAATTATACATAAGAGATTATTGTGTGGGACAAAATGTAAACTCTTCTGAAACAGAAGAAAGAATCAATATAATGATCTGTCCATTTTATTATTGTATTATTATTAACACTGTAAGAAACACTTTATTGGAGAGAATCATATCATGTTTTTTTTTCAATTATAAAGCAATGTGTGTCTTAAGCACATGTGGCATTGACATTGAAAGTTATGTTACTTTTTATAATGCAGTGCCTAGTTAATTCACAACAAGATATTTATCCCTTCACTGAAAAGTCATAGCAAAAAGCATGCTGAAAGCAGGTTATTGAAGCATAAATTTCTTCAGCTTAAAATCCCATCAAATAACTTGAGTCTATTTGATACAAATGCACACTTGAATAATTACCAAAAGTTTGTTTTATTTTTTATTTTATAATATTTAGTTTTAAGTTCTGTGTAACCTTTTTGTAGGAATAAAATTTGAGTTGAGGATGTTAACCCATATATTAGATAACAAAATTTTAATTTATTTACAGATAAAAAAAAAATTAAAATTTCAAAAAAAGTTTTATCATTCATTCTAATCAAAATTATGATTTAAAATTACTTAACAAAATTAAATATAAAGTATTTAAAGATAACACCAAATGAATGAGTTCAAAGTATGTTACAATTTCACAATGAAAATAATAGATATTTCAATACATGTAGTGTTAAAATTTTTTTTTTTTTTTTAACATGTTATAATTATCGTAGTTTAGATTTTAAAAGTCTTTACTAATTTTTGATCGTGTTGAATCTATTTCTACTTGGAGGTTTCTCTTTAATGGTGTTGAATCCATTTATGCCATAAAAAAGCCATTTAAATACCGCAATAAGATTTTTTTAGGTGCAACTAGTCGATTCGAGTTGAAAATTTGTTGGCTGGCAAAACCCAAATTGTTACAACGCCTCAAATCATACCAAATTGTTTTAATGCTAAAGTACTTTAAGGTGGTGAATTTTAACTTCATGTTGCACTATTATAGGAAGCAAAGTGAATCCATATTAAGTTTAATTTGATCCTACATTATCATTATAAATACCAACACGATCATTTTATGTTTACTCATTATTATACGCCACAATTTGGTTTTCGCCCTCAAGGCACAAATCAAATGTCGTCGGATTTCTAATGTTGCAAGTTTTGCAAGCACTTGACACAAGTATATTTTCCTTGATAGTGAGAGATCATATTTCAGACCAAGGTTATGAAATTAGAGTGTTTTGTTGCAGAGCTGTGTGATTCCATGAAGCTCCTCTCGGTAGTTGGCTCGGATTCAACGCTTGCACATTCTACACACTATTGGAAGTTGAAGCTCTATTACCGAGGGGATGAGTATGGAGAAAAATCCATAGATACTTAGTTTGGTGTCCTGCGGATTTTCATTTTCATGAGAAGCTCTTCCTGACCTCACTTTATCTCCGTTTGATATGTGTCTGGTGACTATGCGTCCCCGTGCGCATGGCTTGTTTTGGGTATCGAATTGAATAGAAAATGCATATTTACCCGTGTGTTATGAATCGTATTTCATCGACATGAGCACAGCATTGATCGGGCTTTCTGGCACCGTTTCGTGACGTAGTGGGTATGCATTCCTTAGTGGAAAGGGTTATGGAGCTCATATCGTGTTTGCAGTTTTTGAACCGTGTTACTACCACTACATTCGAGTTTTGTTTGTTTTGCAGATACTGGAACACGTTCAGAGGAATTTTTACCCTCCACATCTTATTTCTTGCTCAATGTATTGTATCCTTGATTGATATATAAATACGTTGTTAACTCACTATGTGGTGCCCATATGTTCAGACAATCCATCCATTCATGTAAATTTTGTAGATTCTACAAAGACTTGACTCCTTCCGAATACCGAATGGCCTAAACTGTCATCTTTCGCATAAGTACAGATTCTTTAGCATTTCTAAACAAAGGACTTTGCATCCACTGCTGCAACCGGTGGAGATGTATGGCATGTTGTTGTTGTTATTGTCGCTAATAGTTTCAGCTATGTGCCGCATAGCATTCCACCATGCTTATCTTCCAAGGCCTCACGTATTTTCAAAATCAATTTTTTTATCCATGATCCGTTAACTTATTTTTGTACTTACATAACCGCCACATTTTTGAACACATCTACCTCGACTTCCACACTAATCCATACAGTAATCCCCTCAATGTAATGTTTTCACTCAAGTAGAAGATCTAGCCTTCCATTAGATTCAGTGTGGAACCTCTTCAGGTCATTTCGCTAACACTCCTTTCCCCAAGGGGAACACAAAATTCCAATAAACTGTCATCTTTGGACTCTTAATTTTTCCCTAGATGTTTCACAAACATTCCCTTTGTACATTCTTCCTTTAGTTCCGACAAAACCTCTCGGCACGTATACATAATTAATATATGTTCTATGCATTCCTTTCGTATTTCAACACCAAAGTTTTCCCAATTGTCGCCATACTTGTTGGTCATTAAATTCTTCTTCCCGGTCAACTCTTTTGTTTGGCTCCCGTCCCATGATTGAACAAAGCTGGGGTGGTAAGACTAAAATTTTCTTTGTTTTGGTGGGACTTATCCCTTTTTTATCGCATATACCATGGTGGTGGGTAATGACCCTTTTGGGTCCTATTAATTTTCCACTATGTATTTATATACATGCACAAACATTACCATTAAGAACACACCGCAATGTAAAAGCTCATCATAATATACATTTCACCTCAACAACACACTTCCTTCATACCTACCGTACTTCTTCTCAAACATATCAAGCTGATTTTCCCACAGAAAGCTCGACACCGTAGGAATTCGTATGCGCCGCCTTCCAATGTTTATCTCACTCGCTATGATATCAAGCTTAAAAGTTTGATTACTATGAATTGTGGATGAGGCTTCACAACTGCACTGCTGGATGCCAAGGTTAGCCGACATGCTTGAGAAAGACACAAGGTTGGGTGAAAAATACATGGGGTCTTTTTGGTCAGATATCCACCTAAAGTCAAATAGCGCAGAACTTGGTTTAGTATACATTTTTGTACTCAAAGGACAAAGGAAAATTCCTACAAAATATTGGGGTTCGAGGTTCATAGTTTTCTTTGGTTCCGCGTAATGGTACATTTGTTTCTAGCTCTGCTTAGTGGATACCCCCAAGAACAACCTTTTTTGTTTTGTGGAACCCTGTGGTTGCTCTAATTTTAGACTAAGACGACCGTTGATACTGGGACCCTGTCAGAGAAACTTATTACACATCCGCTGCATGGGTGCTTGGACAAGTGTGTTTCATGGATTTTGGGGAGTTTAATTTTTGGGGTCTCCTGGGAAACGTCGACGAAGGAAGGTGCTTAATACAATGACAATGGGTGGATTATCACATCCGTCGTTCTCTCTACCACCAAAACTAGACATTTGATGGAGATGTCCTCGGGGCACATGAAGCAGGAGTGAATTTTACCTGATCGCTAGGTCTCCATTGATTTTAAATGACTCGAACAACCGTCTCTGCACACAAAGGTATCTTATCATCTCCTCTACAATTTCTCACCGTACACGTTCCCCCCCCCCCCGATATTTCCGTGTCTCACACCGTTAGTCACACCTTCTTCGCCCTTCGGACCCTACATGGTCCACAGGGTTGGGTAATTAATAAATGTTTATTAAAACGTGCTCAGATGCATCAATTTTAGGCTTCCGGTTGCGACACCTTTATCAATCAACGTCGTCACTTCTCCTACCTTCACCTCCCCACCCCTCACCGGCTCGAAACCACTCGCTCTCCCTCTATGCCATCTTCTCAACAACTCTCCTGACCTTGCTCCCTACATACAAGCTGGTCCTCGATATTCACCTTAGTAACCTCGATTATAGACCAATTCTTTTCACGAATTCGTAACTTGAACTAAGATGAAGGTCATTTTGATTATGTCACCCTAATATATCCTCCGCCATCGACTTTGAACATCGTTGTTCGTAAGGAAGGAAACAATATAGTCGTCATTCGGCGTACAAAAAATCCAGATCTTATCTTCTTATTCAATTCAGAGGGCCTCCGTGATATCCCCATCATATCCACTTTTACCCCACTTAGAGCGGGTACGGCCTTCTCCCTCACTCCATGAATCACATCATATCAAGTCATCCAAGGCTTGACATCACTAAGTGCATTTGTCTCAAAAAATTTTTTTAGTTTGTATTTCCTTTTATCGTTGTCTTCCAAGAAACCATGTGTCTCTGTACATCCAAATCCATTCATGTATTTTCTCTCCATCCACCGACCGGAATATTTTGGGGTTACTTCCATGTGGTTTATTAGGTGGACTTTTGTGTTATGTGAACCCATACTTCTTCAAAATTACATTTTTTTTTTTCTTCTTTTTCGTATCCTTTCATCTTGGTGCTATTCAGGGTTTTTTGGAGCACTTTCTTCAATCAACATGTATGCTCCATGTCACAACCATTCATGGCTTTTGGTCTCCATAAGAACTCATGACATTTTAATATTCTAAATCTCATCCTACTTCGCATCTTACTGCCACCCTGCCTGAGCAGGAATAAGTAGCCCTCATAGCCAACGGACCCTCATTGGGACCGCCTGACAGATTGACATCACATGGCGGATATTTTCCTTCACCCTCACCCACCCGACCAATCAAATAATCCATGGGAGGCACTGAAGCAGAACACCAGACTTGCCGATATGAGAGTGTGTTTGAAGTGCTTTCAGAATCTCACTTTTATTTTGTTATTAAAACTTTCTTGATCACCATCCGATTTCATTCCTCAAATGGCAATTTTATTAGATCTTAAAGCTTTCCTTTCAAAATTCAACAGAGTGTAAGCGAATATCCTGAATATTTCAAGGTATTTTTCCTAAGATTATAAATTTGATGGGTTGGGATGCTATGTGCTCTGTGGTTCATGTTTTCACCTAAAAACTCTGGAAAGAAGGTCACATCAAGACTGAGATAGATGAAATATCGTGAGATCAAAGAACTTCAATCCATTTCGGTGGGAAACGAGGACGATGTCAACAATGGAATGTCATAATCCTAACTTATCATCTTTGTTTTGCCCCATATATTGCGTAACAAGCAAAAAGAAATATTGAGAGTTCAAAGAACGTCCGTAATTGCTATATATGCTATTTAGTCAAAGGATGGTGATCATAATGATGAAATTATTCCATCATTATGCCAATAAAATAAAAACCAAATGATATCGAAAATTGAGGCTAAGTATAAAATTGTAAAATGGACCCTGATATTCGCAGGGGAGGCCTTGGGTCATTTTTCACATGTATACAGCCGAGAAGGGCGAGATCGATCGACGAAATACCGGGTTTCTTTGAAACTATCCTCGTTAATGCCGCATGTTGTTTCCAATGATGCCTTAGGCATGCCCGAATACAAAGAATTAGATTATGTTTAATTAAAATATTTTTCTCTTAGCAAAAGCCTCAAAGTTTTATGGATGTGGGTGGTGGAACCGTATCTTCACTTCTTTGATCTCATGCAAGGCATAATCTCATGGTTTTGTACAGTCATAAACTTGGGTTCGTATCCTGAGGATATTAATCTCACCTTCATCACTCTTATTCCAAATTCCTCTCATCTGAAATTCTCATTTAGGGGAATTCGTACCTATCTCACTTTGCAACGTGATATATAAACAATTTCCATGGATTAAAAATACATAATTTTGTTTCCTCTCGTATACATTCTGTGTGTTAAAGGAGTGGTTTTTTTTTTAACGTCTCTTATCCATGATGCCATCACGCACAGCATTGCAAATTCGTCATACAATTGAATCAGTGAAAATGGAACGAGAATTCGTGAAGATCGACCTCCAAAATCTTCCTCTCCACAACATGGATTGGAGTCCACATCCCAATTCATCACGCATCGTCAAAGATAATGAAGGATCGTGGCTCAGATTGCAGCCACGTTTCCGTTCCCGAGGCCGAGAATGGAATCAAGGAGGGTAACCACAAACCAACCTTTAGGTCGTGGCAATTTCATTTGGACATCCGTAGGAGGGGTTTTCTTAATATCTTTGCAGTCAAACAATAACTATATACAATTTATCTTGGCCATTATGATGCTCTGTGAATTAGGCTTTTGTTTTTTTAGTTTACCTATAGGAATGGCAATTAGGAATCAGTCTGCAGTGCTTCTAGGTCGCATTTGTGCTGTTAGAGTTCAGAGGTAAGGGTGAGTTCAGTAGGTGGTTATTAAGCATTTTAATTGTGGTTGTGTATATAGTGAACCGAGATGGAGTGAGAATGAAATTAAACTCAAATTCATTCAGTAGTTAGAAGAGAAAAGGATATTAAATGTAAATCTACAAAAATAAGACGTTGAAAAAGCATGATTTTAAGCTTATAAACTATTAGTGGTAAGATTTCAGAACATAAAGAAGAATTATAAATATGGGACAACAACATTAAACATGATAAGTTTACAAAGAGAAAACAAATGCTAAAAGTAATACCACCGGAGTCTCAATAGCATGTCCAACATTGCTCCTTGACTTAATAAAAGCTTTACAAGTAGCCTCCAGACCAACAACAACTATCCAACTTCTGAAAAGCATTGAGGTAGGATTTATTTAGAAGAAACTATGACACCTCAGGTCTAAAACTATCCAAAAATCATACTACATCATATGATTCAATCTTTTGTGAATCTAGGAAGCAGAACTTTATCCCCGAAATTTAGCTAAAGACTATAGAGTGTGTATCCTCCATTAAATTACATGTTTCCTCATGATATAAAAAAACCAAACACATTAATCCAAGCCTCATGGGACAAATCTAGCATCAAATTTATGGAGTTTTCTAGGTAAGACAATTGTCTTAAAGGGAATCCCTATGCAGTAAACGTTCACCTAACAAAAACGTTGTGTCAATTTTCCGTACATCACGCCAGCTGAGGCTGGTTTTTAACTACTGATAGATTCAGTTCCAAACATAAAAGTTTTTCTACAGCCCAGAGTCTAGCTTCCATAACACTTTTAAATTTTAGAAACACCCATATGAATGCTCAAAAGTGGTTTTTCCCAAACTCATTTCAGAAGTAAGAAATCTGCCCAAAACAAAGGGTGTACACATAAATGAGGTGGTTTTTTGCATTTTTCTTCAAAACTATATCTTGTCGTGGAAAAACAACTTCAAGTATATGTCACGATCACCAATATTCACCCATCCATGTAAGAAAAAACTGATGGATCTCAAAAGAGAAATCATCACGCCTTCCATAGGCACTGCTTTTGGGGAACACCTTCCACCACAAAAATTCATAATTTTCCAAAAACAATTTCTGCAAACAAGGCTTACATATGGATCACTATCTTCTAATCCATAATTTTTTTTAAAATGAGAGAGTTGAATGTTCTTTGGCGTGTTATTAAAAAAACCTCTCCAACACAAAAATACTTCCATTTGCTCAAATCCAAGTTTGAAGCTTATCACTCAAAATTTCATAAGGCCACCACTTTTGTGCTATATGTCACCGCCACTGAGAGGGAGTTTGGAGGTTTTTAATGGTGATTTTGGGCATAAAGGGTAAGCAGAAACTTTATAGATTATTCATAAAATGGGAGCTATCAAGCACTACAAACCTCTCTCAAAAAGCTTCCCAAACATTGGACTTGAAGAGATCCTATTCAAAAGGTACAAATGACTTTGGAGCAACTATACTTTTACATTCCTTCAACCAGAACTCATAATAAAATAAAGGTTTCTTTTTATTTATACATGATACAAAAACTCTTTTCATAATTAAAATTAATCCCTGCTACTTCAAACTTATTTTGCATAAAAATTGTCCTGTGCACTCATGAACCCCAGAAAATGATCATAAAACTTTTGAAAATGATGCCATGGGTCTAATTTGAATCAAACATGGAAACTTTCCCTACTTTTTTTTGTACTTTTTCTTCATTTTCCATGGTGTTTTTCAATGAGATAAAACCCCAGAGGAGATGAAATAGCAGTGGAGATGAGATGTATTAGGAAACTAAGGGATAATGGTAGCTAGGGTGTTTTTAGGGGCATAAATGAGGTAGAGCACCCAGGGAAACCTTAAAAATGAGGAGGTAGGGTGATGAATGTGCAATAGGTTGCAAGTGTAATATTTGGAAATGGGCATGAGGAAGGTGCCCAAAAGAAACACATAGTTTTCCTAGTTACATTGCGAAAATCCAAGAAAACTATGGTTTGAGTGAAAATGACGATGAGAGGTATGAGTGATAGTAAGGATTTGAGTAAGGCATATGGATGATGTAAGGATGATACAGGTTTAGGAGATTAAATTAAGGTTTTATCAACTTAAGCAAGAAAATGATCAATGAAACCAAAATGCAATTGAAACCTTTCGAAAAAGAGGGAAACTCAATTTTTGTTGAAGAATTTGATCGAAAGAGGTGTGAGGAAGCATCCACTTTCATCAAGGTGGAGGTCTCTGGAATCCCTTTGAGCAAGATGTTTTGAACCTTGGATGGTTGTTTGGATCATATCGAAAATACTTTTGAGAAAAAAAAATTATTTTGAAAACTTTTAACCATGTATTATAATTTTTATATAAAGTAAGGGTTGCTTTTGTTTTATATCCTATCTTTGTGTAATATCTCAAAGGGGACGTTTCGCCACACATGCCCTAAAATGCATTGTGTAGCGATGCTTCAACAACCAATATCAGCCCTCGGATCCCTTAGATCTGGTAATATAAGAAACCACATACAAGAGGAGATTAGAAACAAATTAAACTAGGTGGGTTAAATGTCTCGCACACCCGCCATTTTGAACTGCCAAATGATAGACCTCCAAAGAAAGAATATATAAACACCTGAGTTGGACTAAGTAGATTGTCATTACGTATGATATGTTCATAAACACTTTAAATATCATTAATATATGCGCATTAAGGAAATTTATTCATCTACCTCATGATGGGGAAAAGCAGCAATTTATGCACTAAAACGTTTAATATCATATATTTGTGTAAAAACAAGAGGGTAGGGATGTTGATCTGATAGCTTTAGTCAAGAGGGACCTACGCCTGAATTTCAGCTCAAACAAAGGATTATAATATGTTAAACAACCTTCCTTCCCAACTAGGCTAAAAACCCCGATTCTCAAGACTTAAAGCATGTAAATTTACTAAAGGACAAGAAGCAATTTAATGAAGGTTTGGCTGGGTAATAGTTCTAAAATTGATGAATCAGATCAGTGACATGGTTCACAAGATTTTTACATGAAAGACAAGAGATTTTACAAAGAATGCCTCAGACAGAGGGGTCAAACACAAGGAAATGCGAATAAGTTAGACAACGTAATATTTACCTTGTTGAAGCAAAGAGCCATGAGTTTTTAGATCTAGAATAGACTTGAGTGTAAAAGTATAGATCTATTACATATTTCCATAACAAATGAGCTCTTTATTACATTCCCTGGGATCTTCATGAACATGAGCACAGGGAGTATATCTCGAGATCTAAGTCACAAGTGTCCGAAGTAAAATTCAGGAAATTTCTAAAGAATGTGATGCACAACATATCAGATCTGAAACGGAAGCATATTACGGCCAATCTATGGATCACCACAAGAAGGAAAAGAGCCCTTTCACTGCAGATCTCTCCTCCAACCTGATGTCAAGTGAACACTCGCAAATTTTCCAAAGAAAGGATGAAGCTCTCAAGGAACCGTGAGATGAAGTGAAGAAAACCTTTTGGCTCGCTTTTCAAGATTCAATCTGTCGCTCCAAACAGCCTATGGCACTCGCTAGTGATTTAGATGTCTCCACCATCGAAAAGATGCAATAAATACTCAAATCTAAATATATCTCATCTCACTCTGTCGGCAAAATTTCTCACAGAAAACTCAACCCACAATAGGAGTAGCATTGTAGGTGTAAGATGAGGCTAGCCAAAATTCCGTATAAGTGGATCAATGCAAGACAATCTCCTCCAATAATCCTCAAAGAAGGAGGAGGATTCCTAAACAGAACCCTCACTATTCTCTTCGCCGAATAGCCCAGTAGAGAATTAGAATTTAGTCTAAAGAGACCACCTTTCTTCGAATATCTTCAACAACCTTCTCTTGAGCCTTCTCCTTCCTTTTATATGAAGATGTGCAAAACCCTAAACCACTCAAATGAATTAACCCCTTTCTACATGGGATCCTCCTCTTCTGTGAATCGCGCCGTCTTCATAAGGTGGTTCAATGTATCTGACCGCTTAGTGATTTGGAGTATGTCGACTAAGTCAAGTGGCTCAATCCTCGTTCACACATAAGTGGATTTTATTAAGAAAGCCCCCCGATTTTCCGTGTTCACATTGGGCATCAATTTATTTTCATGTTTTAGGAGTCTTTCAGGTTCCTCTTCACATTTTATTCATCGATAAATAAAATTAGAAAAATGAAATATTCCTATTAGCTTGGGCTAATTAGAATATAAGGGCTTCCTCCTTTCAAAATTGCTTCTCCTCAAGCAACGGTAAGGTGAGTGCCGCAAAATCTCCTCCTTGGTGACACCAACACAAGATAAGCTTCCTCTACAAGCCAAGTGCTCACCAATCCATCCATTCATGTCTTTGGTTCTAAAGTTCTTCATAAGATGAAAATATTCATCCCATAAGGAGACAATAGATCATATGAAACAAACATGTCTCTCATGCCTCCCCTAAAACAAGAAATTATAAAAAGTACATGGAGAGTATCCATCCCATGAGGTATGCCATCCTTCCTTTTTCCCCATATACCCATAAAATACAAGTACATTATCAAGATAGGAAATTAAAACAATGTATATGGGAACATAAAATTGCACATATGGAGGTGGGTCATAGTCCCATATGTGGAACCAACGCAAGGCATCCCTGCTTGCATCAAATGTAGATATGGTAAGTGGTTTTCCCACCACTTACCAAGGCTCATGCCATATCACCATGGCTGAAAGTGTGATATATGTTTGTGCTTTGGGGAAGCACCCATCATTTTGCAAAAATCTCCTTTTCCTCTCAAGGGAGTGGCCCAATTCAGAATTTTGTTTGGGGCCCAATATTGGTCAAGAGGCTCACATGATATAACATTCTTTCTGAGCTATGACCCAAAGCAGTGGTGTAAGGATACAGAAATAAAAATAAGAGCATTTGCAACACGATCATGTTCTTCACCAGTCAATCTTTCTCCCCATACAGAGGAGAGACTATTCTCTTCTTCAAAAGAAGAATGAGTGGGTTGGATTTAACTCCTCCAAGGAGTCATGTGTTGCTGATCCATCTCTACAATGCTCATGCATTCGCAATGCCATGGCCTTTTCCAAAGCCCTCTCATAAATAGTTTGAAGTGTGTATGTTGGAAGGTTTCCTTCCCATGCCGTTTCAAGTCATGTATTGCGTGGCCATCCCACCACCGTTTGATGGGTTGCTTCTTCAAAGCTTGAGAATAGGGGTGTAGGATAATAAAAAGTTGGCCGAGTATGAATCAAACAACATGTCATGCTTCAAATTCTCCCATATGAAAGACTTTCTTCATGACATAAATTCCAATACATATCTTTTAAAAGATAAGGCGTATATACAAATTTTTAACCATGTAATGTTTTACCCTCTTCTTTGAAGTATGAATAGATATGAGGATTTCTTTCATGAACACACTCCACCAATGTGTCATCCCTCCCCTCATGTTTACAAATATGGTTGAGCATCAATGGCAATACAGAACAAGTCTCCTTATGCCAACCCATGAGAAGGTCGCAATCTCTCTCAAGCCTGGCATATACATGTTTATGAAATGCACTCTTAAACTAAAATATGCACATACATTGTAGGTAAAAGTAAATGCATGGACATGGAACTAATCATGGGATGTCCATACCTCCTCCTTGTCAACCCAAGCAACCCAGTTTCTTCCCTATTATGCAACCTTTTTCGGAATACAAGCATGAGGACAAGAAATTGAAATTTTGGGGAGTACCCACACTCACCCAATAGAAAACCAAATAAGAGGCCATTCTTTCAAGCCATCAAGATGTGGTGCGGTTTGCATGCCACTTATTTATTGCTTTCCTATTTCACCTGCGTTGAAAGTGAGCCGTAGTATTTGGGGCTAGGGAAGCACCCCATCATATTGCATCACCTCCCTTAGCTCATCAAGGGAGTGGCTGGGATATTTGAAATGATCTTGGCCCATAAGCCATTATGGAAGCTTAGGGACAGAAACACTCCCTTTTCAGAGTTAGCATCGGTAAGTATAAGGTAAGAGATAGATGCAATCATAAAATAAACTGTGATTTACATAAGCATGCTTCTCTACCCATAGTCTTCAGCCGCCTCGTGATGTTGTCTCCTGGCCCCATGTGTCTTCAATGTATCATGTTGAGAGAACACTTTGCTCTTTCTTACATGCTAGGGGAAGTTTCCTAATGGACTTTTTTTTCAAACAAGGAGACATCAAGCATAGATCACATTAGAGAGATGGATGAACCAATGTGCTCTGCTTTCCCTGCATAGATATTCCCGCCTTCTCAGGTATCATTTCTTTTTCGAAATAAAGAGGTGGAGGATATACCCAGTGAAACTTGGTCTCCTCTTTATAACTTCTAATATTCAAGATCTCACCATTTGATAATGTTGCACACATTGCATATGGATTGTGCCACAACTTACAGGAGATTTTTTAAACTCCTTGAAAAGTGCAAGAGCTTCTCTTCGAGCAACTTCCCTTACTTCTTCTTCTTCATGAGATGCTAGAGGTGCCTTTGTTAATAACGACCGTCACTCCCTAGCCTTTTCTTTAAAGATGGAAAATGCCTCATCCTCAATAGGAGACCCTAGGATCTTGGTCTTCCTCTCTTGAAGGAGGAATCCCCATGTCTTCTCCTTTCTCTTGAAAACTCATAAAGGTCTCACCGTGTTTTCTATTTCTCGAAATCCTCAGAGTTTCATCGCAACCTTCCTCCCTTTGTCCTGCCCTCCCTGGAGAGGTTTTCCTTAGATCCTAACATTGATGATATTAATCATCATCCTCTAAGGACTCGATCTCTACTTTTCTTTAATTTTCTTCGAAAGTTTGACACATATCACAGGCATCTCCCTTTCGTGAATACTGCAAAATTTACCCGCATCGGGACTTGGTGGGCATTTACCTGATATGTCACCTTCGAGAAAAGGACAGACATGAGGTTACCTCCGCCATCTCAGCTTCGTTCATAGAGTCGAAATATTATTCCTTCAAGTGATTCAACACTTTGGCTTGAATTCATAGGCCGGAGCGTAGATCTTGCCCGATACCACCGTAAGATCTCAAGAAAGGGATCGCTCGTCAAGAGATGCCTCGAAAAACCGACTTTTCAGGGAATGTAGTGCTTCAGCAACCAAGACCGTGGGCTCCTTGGATCCCTTGGGATCCAGGAACAAGACTGCACATCCAAGAGGATATCGTAAAAATTAAACTAGGTGGTTAAACAGTGTCTCCCACACCATTATGATTTGAAACTCACGATGAGGGACTCATAGAAGATATAAACATTGTATTGAGTAGGAAGCACAATAATACTTAGGATGTCCATAAACACCGTAATATCATTAATATATGCGTATAATATAAAGTGATTCATTCCACTCATAAAGGACGGAAAAGCAACACTCATGCACTAAAACGCTCAATATCGCATCCGCATAAAAACATAGGGTATGATGCGCGATTAGTCATGAGAGACCTATGCCTAGATTTTAGGCTCAACCGTCCAAAGCATTCCAGTATATAAATAAACAACTCTTCCTAACCAGACTTAGAACCCCGATTCCCCAAGACTTAAAGCATGCAAAAATTTCATCAAGCACAAGAGCATACCGATCGAAGGGTTTGCTGCAACAAGGTCTCGAACATTGGATGAATCGTATCATAACATGGTTCATACATTTTACATGATAAAGAAAGTTTTTACATAAATAATGCCTCAAAATAGAGGCCGCAACACAAGGAAATGTGCAGAATAGTTAGCAGTAATATTTAATGGTTGAAGTGAAGAATGATGAGTTTTTGCATCTACAAAAGATCCGAGTGTAAAAGCATAGATCTATTACGTATCCGAATAAAAATGAGCTCTTTATTACATTCCTCAAGATCTTCTCAAAACATATAAATGTGAGTAGATATGAGATCTAAGTCACAGATTCCAGAAACTTCTAAATTTCTGAAGAATGATGCACAACATCGTATCCGTAATGGAACATATTTGCTGGCCAATCTATGGATCACCACGCGATGAAAAAGAGCCTCACCCAGAGATCTCTCCTCCAAACGCGATGTCAAGTGAACACCGCAACTCGCCAGCCATAAAAAAGACGCCAGCTTTCCTTAAGGAACTCGCAGATGAAGTGAAGAACCCTTTGCTTGATACCAAGATCTGAATTTGCTGATCTGAAATGCCTACAGACACTCTCGCTGATTTAGATGACTCCACCACTAAAAAGATGCAATAGAAATACTCAATCATAAGGATCTCGATTCACTCTACGGTAGCCTACATAGACACTAACCTACAATAGGAGCAGTTCAATGATAAGACGAGGCTTGGCTAAAATTCCGGATAGTGGATCATCAAAAGCACAATATCCTCCACAACTTCAAGAAGGAGTTGTGATTCCTAAATAGGAAAACCCACTATTCTCTTACTAAACAACCTAGAGAATTAGAATTAGTCTAAGGAGACTAATTTTCTCGAATATCTTCAACAACCTTCTCGAGCCTTCTCCTTCCTTTTATAAGATGAAGATGTGCAAAACCCTAAACCACCTCAAATTAATTAACCTGTTCCATGGGATCCCTCCCCTAGAACCGCGCCGGGTCTTCAAGGTGGTTCAATGTATCCGACTACTTAGTGATTTGGTCCCCGACTGGGTCAAGTGAAGCTCAACTCGTTCACACACAAGTGGCTTCTCATTAAGAAAGTTCGATTTGTCTCGTGTTCACATTGGGCATTGACTTATTTTCATGTTTTAAAGAGTTTCCCATGTCCTCCTTTACATTTTATTCATCGATAAATAAAATTAGAACAAAAATGAAATATTCCCATTAGCGCCAATTAGAATATTATAATTACTAACTCCCAATAAAATGACTTGTATGGTGCAAATGAGGGCTTTTTCACTACTTTTCTGTTAGTGTACATATAATTGACCTTATGGTGGTGAAACAACCGATACCAGACTTTTACCAAATGAAGGTGGGATGGCCTGCAATCTCGTACCCTAGATGATTTGATGGCATGACCTTTGTGATGATGACCATGAATGGAGTGAAGGGAGTAGCATTTCGCACTATACACATTCGTGAACAAAATTTTATTTGAAAACTCCATTTGAAATATGAAATTTCGAATACTTAGGACCACTACCAAACTAACCTTCAAGAGTACATTTGATCACTCATGGACTGCCAGACACTAACACATTGCATCGGTTTGGTTCTCTCGTTATCATAAACGGCTACCCCGTCGCATTTTTTTCATGTCGACAGACCTCCATTAGGGATGGTTATCTCTCTCACCCCTTATTTTCATCTTCATCATGGATGCCCAACACTACATCAAGGAAGCGCACATGAGGGAAATTTTTTAGGGCATTCATATCTCCCGTGGAGTCTCGCTCGTTGTTACCTCAGAGATGATATCTTGTTTTCTGAGACTAGCTTTGGCTTAGCTCGTGTTTGACCGCACTCTATTTTCACCATATATAATCACTCGGGTTTGGAAATCAATCGATACCAAATCTCTTCTTATATATGCTCGAAAATTTTATTAATTACATCCCAACGCCGGAATATTTTTGGCGTTAAACTCAAAAATGCTTCTCGTTAGGGTCTCACATATTTGGTTTTAGATTTAAACTCTTGTAACCTACCACACAATAAAGTTAATTAGTTATGGATTGAGAAACTTAAGGGAAGGTTGTAAATTTCGGACACATAAATGGTTGTCTTTCTAAGGGTTCTTCATCCTCATCCATGTTGTCTTTCAACATCTTATGGTTCATTGGGAACACCTTTTTACACTCTTCCACATTATCTCTCTCATCAAAGTGTCATTACATCAAGTTTCCTAGTGGTTGGGTTTCATGTACACAAACAATTTCACCCATGCAGATGGATTTGACTCACTTTTCTCCCGTTGGGGGGACCACCGCATCTTGCGGTTTTCTCACATGCTCTCTTAATTAAAATCTCTCTAGTGGATGATCGTTGGCTTAGGTTTTTGGCCTATCTTTTTCATGCTAAGTATAACCTTCATCCCGATTTATGTTTTGATCTTATCGTGTTGTCTTCCAATGTAGAGGGTCATATATCCGGTAGGGTTTCGCACTCATTCTCAGCATCATTCGGGACTTCTAGGATTGGACAAAGCATAATTTTGGGCACATATAGCATCGTGGGTCTCCCATTTTACTTTAATCTACAAATCCATCCCGCTCACACCTCATGCTCATAAAGGTATATTTTTTCTAAGTCAAATTATCTTCATTGACAACAAGGTTGTCAGATTTTAAGTTCTACATGATAACTAAGATTAACTATGGCTGGATGATGATAAGATGTGTATTTAATAGGCCAGTGGTGTTTCGTTACACCCTTTAGGGGAGAGGGTTGTATGAAATGCGTGATGTAGAACCCATTGTGGTGGTTGATATATTTGGCTCCCCGTCTACCAACCAAAAGTATTGGAGCATCTTTCTTCGTATATTCTGGTTAACCATTCCTATTAATACCATCTTATTAGTTTCGTTTTTATAAATAAGATCCTCACTTGGGACACTGGTAAAGCATGGCTTTCAAGGGCCTGGCTTTCTACTCTTTTAGAATGCATCCTAACTGCTTCTACATCTCTTCAATGTAGAGTTGTCCTCAAAATTGGATTTTGTTCTCTAATCTTTCGTAGGATCCAGATGGAGGCCTCGTATTTTTACAATGTATCCAATATTACGGGCAGTTGGAACATACTACAACCCACTTCCTTTATTTTTTCTTTGGAGATCTAGCTTGCCATTGAAAATATTTTAGAAGGTGACAAATTGTCCTTCACTAGAATCTACCTTTCAATTTTGCTCGCACCTCCCCCTCCCAAGGGTATTTCACTCCTCGCTCGTCCTCATTAGTGATCCCGATCGTGTCATTACTTTAACTGGCCGAACAAGAGGGCACTTGCGGGTGTGGGGTCGGGATAAAAGTTGAGCACAAGTAAAAATATTGCATTTTTGGAATTGTGTCTTTGTACGAATACCAAGGCAAGAGCTCCTTTCCCTCCGGATTTTGTTATGGGTAGTACATAACCGTGAATTGTCACTATACACACTATCGTGATAAAAACCGGCTATCGTATAGTAAGAATGACCTTACTAATTTGAACTTCTCACCTACGTAGCCAATAACCATGTCAAATATCTCGCTTTCGGGTTGCTTTCAAAACTTCTCCAATCTAGGCGACATCTTTAGTGAGGTAAATACTAGGGCATTCACTCAAAGGCTAGGTTACTCGTATATTTTGGGCCACTACATGCAATATTTCATGGATGGTCAAATGTCACTCACCCAACTTCCTTAGTTTATATTTTTGGATCTGAACATGGCTACTATTTTCCTCTTTTTTTTCGCGATGTTTATGTGCACATTTAAAGTTATAGACTTGTATTTGATCTTACTCCGTTTAGTTTTTATGGCGTCCCTTTGAAGATGCCAAAGATTGATTAACGTGTTTTTGTAATTTTTTTACAATATTTTTTTGCTTGTTCCGTATTTTATTTACATTTGAATAATCTCGAGGATAATAATGATAAAGGTGTCAGGTAATATTTTGTTTCCTTAATATATACTAAATCAACATCTTTTCCTAAATAAAAGGAAAGAAGAAAGATGTATCTCCAGACAATGTCGCAAAATGTTAGTAGTCGCCAACAAAATAATGTTCAAATTATAGTAACCTTCAATCCAGTAACTTATACAAGCCAATGAGACATGAGGCAAACAGAAAGAGGAATCAGTTACATTATATGTCTCAGGGACAATACCGAATTAATTGTTTTAATGCTAAAGTTGTTTATGGTAGAAGTGAATTTCGCCTGTAATCATTCCTAAATGTAGAAAGTTATTCCCATATTATTTTTAATTTGATCCTCCATTCATACCATAACAATAACTACTTTGATTATTTTAAAAATGCATACAAAAGATGCTCCATCGTTCAATGTGAATTAATACACCTTGCCCTGCACAAGAACTACATTGTATGCCATGTATTGGGTTGTATATGCTTACCCTTATATATTGTGACCGGGTTTAAAGTTAACCGTGAGCATATATATTCCAATTACTAATACCTATAACTGGGAAATTGTATCACTACTATAAACACTCCATGATTACCAGTGATATCATTATTAGCTCAACCATATACCTTAAAAGGTCGATGGATGTACATAGGATTTAAGATAATCATGGAAAACATATTTTGTCACAAATTTAATTTTAAAATTGGAAGTCATAAAACTATTAATTTTTTTAATATTATTAAATTACATTTCATGAAATAAAATGCAGTAACTTAATAATTTATTCACAATTTTCATTCAATTGATAATGAAAAGTATTTTCTAATTACATTTTGTAATAAAATAACTTTCAAATTCATGAGATTTTGGGTTTAAATGAGGCTTCATCATTTATCACATGAATTTGAAAATTTAGTTTGAATGAAATAGTTAAAATAGCAAATTAAATAACTTCTCTAAGGCAATCTCTAAAATTTAAGAATATTTTGAGAATATGGTGGATAATAGAAAGGTCAAACAATTGATTTCACCAGAGTGTCCATGTTATATTTAACTAATTTAGGCTAGATATGAACTGGACTTATTTATATTGTAATTTTGAGTTATTAAAAGAGGGGTGGGAAGGGGAGAGGGGTACTCTATGGCTGTGAGAGACACAAAGTGTTCAAGTACTCATGGGTCTTAGTCCTATAGAAAATAATCTAAGAAAAAATATAGTTTCCATAGTGACTTTATAAAAAAAATAATCAAACAAAGATATATGATATGTACCAGAGACTTCTGTTAAAGCAAAAGAAGTATGAGATGGACATACTATGGTTATGGGAGATTCTATGCTAATTCTACATCATCCGGTCAAAGGACTTATGGTTATGGGAGACTTTAAAGGACCTCATAATGTCCTGTCAAATAAGCTTCTCAGAGATTTATGGAAAACATCATGAAAAGAATACAATTGTTTTAAGATATCCCATCCAAAGCATATTTCCATGTCTTAAGAGACTTCAAGAGAGAAGCATACAAGTATGCTAACCAAGTATGTAAATTGAGAACAAGTGTATTCAATATTAATGACCGCATCAAGCTTGTTATAATACTTAGATGAAATCTATTTTAAAAAAAATAATTAAATTTATTGATACAAGAAAATATAAAAGTGGCAAATTTGGGCCAAAGTAAACTTGAGTAACACATGCATACATGTCATACTCAAGTTTTTAGCATTAATTAGTAACACTATGTTATGTTCGTTTTTTTGTTAAATACTATTGTGAGTATTCATCTACAAAACCCTTCTATTTTGTTACTGTGAATTATTTTCCCTAATGAAATGCATTTCTATTCTCACTAAAATATATTTTATTAAAAAAAAGATAATTTAAAAAATTATAATAAATTAACTCTACTATATCTAATATATCTCGGACTCAAAATTATACAATACAAATACTCCTTCCCCATTTAAAAAATAAATAAATTCGTATTTTAATGAAGGAACTCCGATAAAATTCATTATTTCATTATAGTTCCTTTCATACCTCCCTTACATTTTATTCATCAATAAAATAAAATTAGAATAAAATGAAATAGTCTGTACACACAATTAGGAATATTACAAGCCTCTCCTCCAAATGTTTTTGTCCTCAAATCGCAAGTTGAGTGCTGCAATTCCCTCTTGGTGACACTCAACACAAGATAAGCTCTCTCACAAGCAAGTGCTCACTAACTATCCATCCATGTTCAGCCCTCCAAAGCCTGCAGAGTGAATACCATCCCATAAGGAGACAATAGATCATATGAAACAAACATGGGCCCCTATGCTCTCCCCCGAAACAAGAAAACATAAAGTACATGGAGAGTAGCCATCCCATGAGGTGCATGCCATCCTTCCTTCTTCTCCATACATCCCCATAAAATACAAGTACATTATCAAGATAGGAAATTAAAAGCATTACCTGCACATGGAACACAAAATCGCACATATGGAGGTGGGTCATAGTTCCAACAACCAACGCAAGGCATCCCTTGCTTGCATCAAATGTAGATATGGCGTGTTTTCCACCACTTACTTGCTGCCCATGCCATCATCACCATGACTTAAAGTGTGATATATGTTTAAAGCTTGGGAAGCACCCAATATTTTTACAAAACTTCCCTTTTCCTCTCAAGGAGCGTGGCCTATGGTTCCAATGGTTGTGCTCAATATTGGTCAAGAGGCTCACATCACATAACATTCTTTTCTTGACCCCCGATCGAGGTGAAAACTTCACGGATTCCAGCCTATGAACGTGCATCATGGTGGTTGATTCTGCTCCGGTTGCCCAACACTCACAATACATTGGTATCACAACTCATGGCACTAAGGAGTGAGCATCTCTTTATGATTTTTCATGCGGACGATAGCCTGGTGGCCGGGGCCGCACAATGACGCAAGGTTTAGCTTGGGTGTTAAGCCCTGCCCTACCATGCGCTATTGCATTTCATCGTACACAGCATCAGACGGCCGAAGCCGAGGCCGGTGACACCGCCTCCAACTCTGCACTACTAGACTCGGGCAGGACACCCCGTTTTCCCGGCCATAGTTGTCGCCCGCCTTTGCAGTTGTATACTCATATTTCAGTTTTGGCCTGCAATTGGCTTCAGCCTGGATATTCCCCTTTTGAAGTAGATACTCCTCGCTTCCGCCACCTCCATGTAATCCTCTTCTTAAACCATAAGTTCTATGATGTTAATTATGTTTATTCCACCTTTGTCAAAGACCGACCCCCCGCAACTACCTCACATCCTTCAAAGATAGCATGAGAATCCGTGTTAGTCATGGGAGCACAATTTAATTTTACTCTGTCTGCATCCTTCGTATGGGGAGGTTGCCCAGCTGGTAAGGGCGTTTTCCGGGTCATAGGGTCTCGGGCCATCGGTCAATCACAGCATTTGGTTTTGTGGTTTCTTCGCCAGCGACAGAAGTGGGAGTCTCACTGGTGACCCCACAGCTACTTTTTAATTTATCATCCTTGCTAATGCTTTTATCCGGCGAGTTTCGACCATCTTCCCGAAACATTCGGACGCAACAATTCGCCTCCCCAAGTCAATTCTCGTTCGTACCTTAGTTGTTGACGGTAACACAGGGTTCCCCGCCACCGTTATTCAGTAGCCATGCATTTATTCTTTCGACACCGTTAACTCTCCAGGTCTGTTGGTAAAACAGCCGAGACCCGGCGCAACGACGTTCTCACCTCTTCGACACTTCATTCCCGTGTCGGTTTAGGCTTCAGCTCACGGCGGAAGCGTCGAGCCACCTCTCAACGTTCAAAGGCAAACAATGTCCGGTGTCAAGCCCCAACCAAAGAAACGAGGTTTGAAAGTCCAATCAAGAGATCTTCGAACACTAGCGGCAACCATGTCACGGTGAAACTCTTCAGGGCCGCCAGAAAGATATCTCGGACGGGCAGACATCTAGACCGACCCCGCAAATTAATGATGTCGAGGTAACCGATTTATCGACGATTCCGGAAACACCGTATAGTCGTCTCACTCTTTCACCTATCCAGTACTTATGATACTTAAATTCCCCTTGCAGCGTCATGCAGAGTTTCCTGTCGTACTCGCATCAACGAAGTTGGATTCCCCATTATGGACAACCATGATATGCGTGTAACCAATGATTACATGGAATATCATCCATTACCGTGCTCATCAAGGGCTAGACTTTGTTTAGGAAGCGATGAAAAACAACTCCAACAATTTAAAGAAGTACATGCTTATGATCTACCAAAGATCCAAAATTGCTTCATCTTCGATGGCTAGTGGCTCCTTTAATACTTTGTTTTTATGAAAAAACAAAATTTTGAATGTAATTATTTACCGCGCATTGTAGATAATTATGCTATAGAATAAATAGTCAGCATATGGATATAAAGTTATGCCTAAACAACACTTAGTGCTTACATTTAGATGGCCATTAATCGTTTCTTCGTGTAGTTGAGGCTTATAAACTCGAACTTATAATTTTGTAACCCTGCCACATATTAATAGAAAATAGTGAGGCCCTACTATATTTACAAAACATTCTTTCTTGGAGTCAGACTTAAAAACATGGTGTATGTGATACGAAATAAAAAAAGAAGAGCATGTAAATACGATCATTTTCTTCACCAATAATCTTTCTCCCATGAGGTGAGAGGAGAGTGATCACATTCTTCTTCAAAAGAAGAATGAGGGCTGATTGAATTTCTGCGAGTCATGTTGCCGATCTGAGCCCCAGCACCGGCCACATATCTTCGTAATGCCAAGTGGCTCCTTTCAAAGCCCTCCCACTGAGCTTCCCAACGTGGCAAGGTTTCCTTCCATGTCAGTTTCAAGTCACAGTGTAACAAGGGTTAATTCTATCTTCCACTCTATTTATGCAATGTTTCTTCAGCTTGAGAATATGCAGGACAATAAAGCTGGCCGAGGCGAATCAAACAACACATACTGCCGAAACGATCTCACATAAAGATTCTTTTCTCATGACACACCCACATATGCACTTTGGTGTGAAAAGATACAAGATATACAATGCAAGAACTATGTAATGTCTTTTACCCTCTTCTTGAAGCATGAATAGATATGGAGATTTTCCCCATGAACACATTCATCTAATGTGTCATCCCTCCCCTCATGTTTACAACATATGATAAATAAATGCAGGATATGAACAAGCTCTTATGCCAACTCATGAGAAGGTCACAATCTCTCTCAAGCCCAAGTACCTACATAAAGTCATGAAATGCACTCTAAATGTAAATATATGTATATACATCATAAAAGGGAAGCTGCTGGACATGAACTAATCATGGATGTCCATACCTCCTCCTTGTCAACCGCTATAATCATGCCTCTCTCATTATGTTCTTTTTCTTAAACACAAGACATAGACAAGCACTTAAATTTTGGGGAGTACCCAATACCCACTAAGAGAAATCAACAGATGTCATCTCTTTCCTTCGTTTCTTGATTTCAGATGTGGTGGTGGCTGGCATGCCACTTACTTATGCTTCTTTCCTGCCTCACCATGGCCGAGGTGAATGTATATTTGGGGCTTAGGGAGAATGCATTATGATGCATCACCTCCTCAGAAACATTGGTGAGGGCCATATTTGAAAATGATCTTGGCCCATAGTTGGCCATGAAGCTTAGAAGGTAAACACTCCTTAGGAGTAGTATTCTGCAAGCATAAGCAAGAAGAGAGTACATGCAATCATAAAATAAATGATTTACATAAGCATGCTTCTTACCTATAGCTCTTCAGTCACTATGGACAAAGCATCTTCCCTGGGTCTCATGTGGTTTGAATGTACTCTTCTCTGTGTCAGAGAACACGTTCTTTCATTAGGTTTCCTACTGACTTTTTTTCAAGGAGACACGGCGACAGATCACAGAGAGAGTGAGCGTAATCCAATGTGCTCTTTTCTTTCCTTTACAGATATTCCCCGCTTTTGTGTATCATTTTTATGAAATGGAAGAGGGGCAGATATCGCTTTGCTCCAGAAACTTGTCTCCCCCTTTTTAACTTCAATATTCTAAGATCCTCACCCATTTACAATGTTGGCATTGTTATTGGTATATGGATTGTGCCACAATCTCTATATGTGATTCTTCAAACTCCTTGGCAAAGTGCAAGAGCTTTCTTCTCGGGAGCAACCGCCTTACTTTCTTTCGCTGAGATGCTAGAGGTGCAGTTTATATGACCGCACCGTCACCCCCAACCTTTTCTTTAAAGATGGAAAATGCCTCATCTCTAACAGGTAGACCCAGATCTTGGGTCTTCTTGAATGAGGAACTCTGTTTTCCTTTCTGAAAATTTCATAGCATCTCTTCACTTAAAATTTTCTATTTCTCAAACTTTTAGAGTTTCACTGCAACTTTCCTCTTGAGTCTGCTTCCTCCTCCTCGAGGAGGCTCTTTCTATTCAATACTGGGATGAGAGTAAATATCGTCCTCTCCATGATTCTCATATCTACTTCTCTTTTACTTTTCGAAAGCTTGACATCACAGAAGTTCCTTTCGTAACATCAAAATTTATTCCGTAGATTTGACTCAGGCATGACTGATAGCCACCTCGAGGTGATGACACAGAGAAGCCAATGCCGTCCGCATAATCTTCGTGAGCTGAAATATTCCTCCTTTAAGGATTCAACACCTTGGCTTGAAGTCACAGTCAGCCAAACATTCGCTCCGATACCACTCAGAATATTCAAAAGGGGACTGCTCGAAGACATGCCCGAAAACACACATTTCTTTAGAATGTATGTCAGTAGTCCACACATCAGCCTCTTTGGATCCTTTTATATATGGTGCAATGTACATCCACATCCAAGAGAGAGATCATGCAAAAAATTGTTTAGGTGGGTTAAACAAAGCCAAGACCCAAGCAGTGCTTTGAAATTGCCTAATGAGGACCAAAGAATATATAAAAGAATGATGGAGAGAAGAAAACGAATAATATTTAGACATGTTCATAAACACCAGAATATCATTAATATAAAGAAGAAGCAAGGAAAGTGATTCATTCCACCGAAGGCATATTAAAAGCAACACTTAAAAAATGGTACTCACCATCGCATCCGCATAAAAAACACAGGTAAAGTATTTTCGCTGGATTAGGGTCATGAAAGACTCATATGCTCCAGATTTTAGCTCAAACAAATAATTATATCTATGTTAAACAACTCCTCCTTCCCCAACTAGGCGAAAAACCCAATTCCCCAAGACTTAAAGCATGCAAAAATTTACTGGCTACATAAGATAATTTACCGATGAAGGAATAAATAGGTCCTGACATCACAATGTGATCAAAGCATATGTTCATACATTTACATGATAAAGATAGATATTTTATATAAATAATACTAAAATAGAGGGGCCGCAACACAAGGAAATGCACAAGTTAGACAGTGGCATATTTTAATGGCGCAAAGCAGCGTTTCATGAGTTTGACTTAGAACAGACCAAGTAAAGTATAGATCTAGTTATATCTGAATAACAATGAGCTTCTTTATTACATTCCTCCGTATTCTTAAATATGAGATAACGGGAGGCAGATTCAGGATCTAAGTCACATCTCATAAAGAATTTGTGGAAATTTCCACACTGTGATGCATGTTAGGACGGATCTGAAATGGAAATGATAGACTGCTGCCACCTATGGACTACCATGGAAGGAAAGAGCCTCTTTCACTGTGAGATTCTTCCTCCAAACGGATGTCAAATGAACACCGCAACTCGCCATGAAAGGACGGCAGCTTCCTTTAAGGAACTCGCAGATGAAGGGAAGAACCTTTTGGCCCGATGCCGAAGCATCCGAATTACGCTGTCAAACAACGATATACCTCGTCAAATAGATTTAGATGACTCACCACGACTAAAGATGTGCAATAAAATACTCATATTCAACAGATCTCGATTCACTCGTCGTGTTCTCACATAGAGATAGCTCAACCTGTCAACAGGAGAGTACTGTAGGTGTAAGATGAGGCTTGGACAAAGAAGCGTATAGTGGATCACGAAACACAATATCCTCCAATAATCCTCAAAGAAGAGGGAGGATTCCTGCACAGAACTCCTCGACTACCTCTTACTAAATTTCGTAGAATTAGGAATTAGCCTGTTATATTCAATTCTTTTCTAAATATCTCTCAAACAACCTTCTCTGAGCCTTCTCCTTCCTTTTAGAAGATGGAGAGGATGTAACCCAACCCACCTCAAATGAATTAACCCCTTCACAGATCCTCCTTCTAGAACCTGTCAGTCTTCATGTGTTCAATGTATCTGACTGCCAGTGATTGTATCCCGACTGGGCCAAGGTATTTTAACTCTGCTCATTGCCAAGGGTTTTTATTAAGAAAGTCTCTCACTATCTTGTTCACATTGGCATTTATTTATTTTCATGTTTTAGGAGTTTCTTCATGTCTCCTACATCTTTATCTACTCAACAACAAAATTGTAGGAACAAATGAAATATTCCCATTAGCTTCGGCTAATTAGGAATATTACTTTACTAACTCTAATGAAAATGAGATTGTACAGTAAATGAGAGTGCAAAGCAGGTTTTTTCAGTGACATAATTTACCTATGGGGAAACAACTCGTTACCTAGAATTTCCTGTCGGGAAGAAGGTGGATGAATGACCCTAATCTCGTATGATTTGATGGGATGGCATGACCTTTGAGATGATGAGTGACCATGAATGGAGTGAAGGAGTATTTCCACTATACACATTCGGTGAACAAAATATTGAACTACTTCTATATGAATTTTAATTAGGACCATACTACCAAACTAACCTTCTATACATTTGATTTGGGCATCGACAGTATACCAACATATCTATATTCTGCTTAGCTCGTTATCATAAACGTTACGACTGAAGCATTTTTTTCATGCCAGATAGTGGACCTATTAGGGTTATATTCGCTTCCTTATTTTCATATTGATCATGTGATAAATTCAACACTCACATCAAGCAGTTTACATGAGTAAAATTTTTGAGGGTATTCAATATCTCCTGTGGAGTCTCGGCCACATAATTTTTTTTATAGATGATATCTTGTTTAGTAGGGGTGACTATTTCTGCCACAAATGTTGTTTGCACTTAGTACTCACATTTTCATCATATATGGGGCTCCATCGTTGGAAATCAACGATACAAATCTCTTAGTATATGCTTCTCGAAAATTTTAAATTACATCCTACAATGCCAATATTTCCGCAACTCAAGTTTCTCTCATAATGGTCTCAAATATTTGGCTTTCATTTAAACTAAAATTCACGAATAAATACTAGTTATGGATTGTGGAGAAATTTAAGAGAAGGTTGAATTCTCTTGGCTATTACAAATTGTCTTTCTCGTTGGTTCCTTCACTCATCCTTATCCCATTTGTTCAACATCTTTGTTGTCTATTGGGAACACCTTTTACACTTCCTTTATATGATATCTTCTCATCGTAGGTCATTGCATCAAGTTTTCCTATATACGGGGTTTAGTTGGCAATAAAACAATTTCACCTTATGCAGTGATGGATTTGATTACTTTGCCCATTGTGGACTACCGACCTAAGCAAGCTTTTCACATGCTCTTTATTTTAAATCTCTCTAAGTGATGATCATGGCTTAGGTTTTGGCCTACCCTTTTTCACAGTAACTTTCCATATCAATGAAATGATTCACTGCTAAGTCTCTCCCCCACCCAGAGAAGGTCATATATCTCGGGTAGGGTTTCCGTACCTATTCTCAAGCACCATCAGACTTTGAGAATGAAAAAGCATAAATTTTTTAAGGCCACATAGCATCAGGTCTCTTTTTACTTTAATCTACAAATCCATCTTAGTCACACTCATGCTCATAAAGGTATATTTTTTTCTGGGTCAAATTATTTCTCATTGACAACAAGGTTGCTTGATTTTAAAGTCTACAACACAACGGACTGGATTTTGCAGTAGCTGGATGAATGACAATATTTACTTATATGCTGAAAGTGGGTGGTTTCTAAAAGCAGCACCCTTTAGGGGAGAGGTTTGGGGTGGAATACAGATGTGTAGGAACCTTCATTAAAAGGGCTTATATATTTGGCTCCCCCATCACTCAAATCAAAAGTATCAGACATTCTTCTCGTGATATCTTTAAGTAGAATCATTCCTCACATCATCGCTTCCTATCGTTTACTCTTCTTCGGAGGAACAAGATCCTCATCAGAATAACGGGTAAAGTTACGTGGCTTTCAAGGGCCCTGGCTTTGTTTTTTTTTGTAGGAATGCATCCGAATCGTTTCACATCTCTTTTCAACAGTGTTGTCTCAAAATTTGGATTTTGTTCTCTAATCTTTGTAGGATCATGTATGCAGCCCCTTGGCATTTTACAATGTATCCACACATGGGCATAGTTGGAACATAATTACAACCTCAATTTCCTTGTTTTTCTTTGGAGATCTAGCTGCCAACAACAAAATATTTTCTGGCTTAGCGTACTGTCTCCTCAGTAGGAATCTACCTTCAATTTTGTCCCCATTCGGATATGAGCACCTCCCCTTCTCCCAGGTATTTCACTCGCCCAACCTCATTTAGTGATCCCCGTTGTGTTACTAATTGGCCGGTACATCAAGAGCATCAAGGGGTGGGGCTGGATTAAGCTTTGCATACATGAAAAATATTTGCATTTTTTGGAATGGTGGTTTTGGTGCACGAACACATGGCAGAAAGTTCTTTCCTCTGGATTTGGTAAATGGGTAGCATGGTGCGAATCTCAATTGTCACTAGATACACTATATCGGAGGCAAAAACTCGCTTACCGACGGTGAATTGACTCGCTAATTTTCAACCTCCCGACCTACAGAGTTATTTAACCCGGCACAACACCGTCTTTGTTGCTTTCAAACTTTCCACCAGTACATATTCAAGGAGGTAAATACTAAAGCATTCACTCTCGTATACACATTTTTAGATATTTGGCTAAGCACACATGCGTAATATTTCGTGATGGTCAAATGTTGACTCAACTTCCTTAGCTTCATATTTTTGGCTCCTCGAATATGGCTACTTCTTTTCTTGCTAGATGTTTATAAAATATATGTATACAGGACTTGTATTTTATCTACTGTTTAGTTTTTAAAGTCCATTTGAAGACGCGGATTATCGGGTCGTGTTTTTAGTAATTTTTTTGACAATATTTGTTTGTTCTCGTACTATATTTTGATACATTTAAGTAACTGAGATAATGATAAAATGTAATATTTGCTCTTTAATATATAACAAATCAATATTTTTTCCTACAAAAAAAGGGAAAAGAAGAAAGACAATCCCTGATTAACAATGTTAGTAATGTTAGCAATAACAAGTTCAAATTAAAATCTCAATCAAACAACGTATACAAGTCCATGAGACATTGAGGCAATGAAAGATAAATCAAAGTTACATTATATGTCTTGTGGACACACTGAAATGTTTAGTAGAAGTTGAATTCTCGCCTGGAATCATTCCAATGTTATTCATATTATTTTAATTTGATCCTCCATTCATACCATAACAAAAACTACTTTTGATCACTTTAAAACGGATACAAAAGATGTCTGCCATTGTTCAGTGTAATTGGTACACCTTGCCCTGAAAAAGAAAACTAATATTTGCAGCGCTGGCGGTTGGGTTGTATATGCTTACCCTTATATATTGTTATATATTGTAATGTTTAAAAGTTAATCGTGAGTATATACATCCCGACTGTATTAATGGCCTATGGCTTAAATTTGTATCGCCCATTATAAATACTCCATGATTAACAGTGATATCATTATTAGCTCAACCATAGCCCAAAAGGGGTTGATGGATGTAATAGATTAAGATAATTATGAAAATATATTTATTACGAATTTAATTTTTAAAATTGGAAGTCATAAAACTATTAATTTTTTTTAATATTATTAAATTTTCATTTATGAAGAAATTACAAATAACTTAATAAATTTATTCAGTATAATTTTCATTCACTGATAATTAGAAAAGTATTTTCTAATTATATTACAACAAAATAACTTTCAACTCCATTTTTTGGGGCTTAAATGAGGTTGATCATTTGTCACATGAATTTGAAAATTTAGTTTGCTTGAACAGTTAAAATAGCAATAAACAAATTCTTAAGGCAATCTCAAATTTAAGAATGTTTTGAGAAGGTAAAGATAATAGAAAGGTCAAACAATTGATTTCACCAGTGTCCATGTTATATTTACAATCAATTTAGGTTGTTATGAATCTGGAATTATTGAGACAATTTTGAGTGAGTTGAAAAGAGGGGGTGAGAAGGGAGAGGGGTACCTATGGACAAGAGTGGGATAAAGCAGCCCAAGCATCATGGGTCTTAGTCATATAGCAAATAATCAAGAAAAATATATGAGTTTCATAGGGGACTTTTTGTTATAAAAAAATAATCAAACAAAGATATATGATAGCAAATTTAGACTTTGTTAGCCAAAGAACATGAGATGGACACACTTATGTTTATGGAGATTTTATGCTAATTCTACATCACGTCCGTCAAAGGACTTATGGTTATGGGAGATTCTATGCTAACGGCATCATTCGACAAGGTTTCTCCTGAGAGATTTATGGAAAACATCAGAAAGAATAATGGAAATTGCTGAAAATATCCCATCCAAAGTATATATTTCCATGTCTTTGGGCAGACTTTATAGAGAAGCATACAAGTATAAGTTAACTACATGTAAATTGGAGAACAGTATTCAATATTAATGACCAGACTAAGTTGTTATAAATACTTAGATGAAGTCTATTTAAAAAATTAGTTAAATTGATTGATACAAGAAAATATAAAAGTAAAATTGAGGCACAAAAGTAAACCCGAGTAAACACATGCATGCAGCATGCTTCATCATGAAAGTTTTCATAATTTAATCAGTAACACCATGTGTTATAAGTTCTATTTTTTGTTAAGTACTATTGTGAAATATTCATCTACAAACCCTTCATTTTGTTACTTAAATTATTCTTTTTCCTGTAATTAAAATGTATTTCTATTCTCACTAAAATATATTTCTATTAAAAAAAAAGATAATGCAAAATTATAATAATGAATTTATTACATTTAATATATCTGTACACAAAATTACATAACACAAATACTCTTTCCCATTTAAAAAATAAAATAAATCTTTGATTTAATAAAGAACTCAGTGATAAATTAATTATTTCCATTTATAGTTTTGAGTTACTGATAGTTTCAAAACCAAAGCCACTTCTCCCACAACTAGAATCTACCCTCTAAAAAGTACATGTAGGCTCTTAGCCACCCCCCTAACCCAACTTAGCTCTGATTTGTTATTCCATTAATATAGCTTCACCAAACTTGCTTAACTCTCTCAACCCAACTCTCAGCTCTGATTTGTTATTCCATTAATAATAGGCTTCACCAACGTCCTTGCTTAACTTCTCAGATCTGATTTGTTATTCCATTAATATAGCCACCAACCTTGCTTAATTCTCAGCTCTGGATTTGTTATTCCATTAATACAGTTTTACCAAACTTGTTGTTTCTGTTGTCTGCTCTCATTAAGTTTCGGCAAATGTTTTGCAATCCATGTTTTTCTAGAAAGATTTTGAGGGAGTTTTTCTCCCCTGTTCATACCATTAATAGATGCCATGTGAATAAATGTTCAAATTACGGTTCAACTGGCAAACATATGGAACATCACAGCAACGTTGCAGATTTTGATGAATAAGCAGATCAGGCATGATGTTCTCTTTGCACAGATTTGACCTATGGAGGTTTTCGGCACTTCATTGTTGGTGATAATTAATAATCATTTTATTGGAATTGATATTTAGGTATGTTATATTTTATATATTATTAAGATATAAAATAAAAATAATGAAAAATAAATTTAAAATTATTTAAATGTAATAGATTAATAAAAATATTTAAAAAATTAAATTGAAAGTTTTTAAAAACAAATTGAAAGCTAAATTACTAATAGTTTAGATTTATTTGCAAGAGTATGAAGTCTCCTAGGTATATAAAAATTTGAAAAAAGATTTGCACTTTAAGAGATTTGATCTATTTAGTTAGATTTGGATTTAAGATAAATCTAATATATATATATATATATATATATATATATATATATATATATATATATATATCATTGAGTAATGCAAGCAAGGAAAATAGTCAATTTTCCTTTCAATCTGTAAGATAAAATAGTTTATTATTTAGGCCAACAAAATACTCTTTTAGTAAGAAATATATATATATAAATATATATATATTATGTTTGATGACTATTACTTGTGTATATATGCAGTTTCTTATATAAAAAAGTTTTAGCAGATTTCATAAAGTATATTATGAGAGTTATTTTGTGTGCTATTTTTTGGAGCTTTCCATTTATGAAAATTTTTATAGAATTCTTGATTTAGTGTTATTTAAAACTGGTTTTTTTTAGATCATATGTAGATTACACCCTAAAACTTGCTATTTAAAAACTAGTTTTTTTGACTGGTATATGTGAATTCAGCACCCTAAAACTCATAGGCAATTTCGAGAATGTACATATCTACTGAAATTTTTTTGTTTAATAATTTCTACCATAATTTTAAAAAAATTAGACTGAAAAAAAATCCACTTGGAAAAAACTCAAAAATAATCACACTAAAAACTATTAACAGGTAAAAAAAGAATTAAACACAAGAAAATTAATAAATATTTTTTGGCTGTAAAAAATATTATTTTTGCCAACCTTACTTTTCAACATCTGCTTATTGTTCACTTAATATTAATGTTGAGATAATTTATAATCAACCTGAGATATATCACCATCAATGTCATACCATATACAACGACTTTATTATAGATTTTAATAAATTATTTGTAATCAAATCTGATAAATCCATTGTTACACCAATATATATATATAACATAAAGATAATTAGTGGTATGTCCTGCATTAGAAGACTAGACTCATCAAGTTACAGTAATCACCTATAATCCTTATCCTTATTGTAAATTCTCTCAATCTGTTTGCATGGTTGGTCGAGTCCACTTCCCCATTTTGTTGGAAATTGCTCAGACTAAGTTTGTTGCAAGTGAGTTTCTTGCATTGTTTGAGATTGAGCCCCATGCATACAGAGCAAGCTTTAAACTTGCAAAAATAGCAGTGTTGGTTCTTCATATTATCAGTGCTCTCTTGTGTCATAATTGAATTGTTTACTGACGCTAAATGCAAGGCATTGTGAGTGTTGAAAGAATAGAGTTTGACATTTAACGAAGTTTCTTGAGGACCAGCTGTTGCTGTTAAGAGTTGCCTACGGAACTATAATTGCTATTGTATAAACTATGCGCTTATTCTTGTGATAGTGTTAGTGGTGGCAACTCTTTTATATTTAGGTAACTCAAGGCTGCTTGTTTATGACTAAGTTGTTTTTGTTTATAAATATCATAAAATTAACTTCTATTTATAGAGAAAATCCTCTTTTTTTCATTATTGACAATTTTTTTTTAATTTGTTTTAGCTCTTTTAAAACTTTCAGTCAGTTATTGACACTAAGTTGCTGCTGCTCATAAATATTATAAAATTAAACTTTTGCTTAGTAGTGGCAACTCTTTTTCTACTTTGCAGCAACTCTTTCTTAATTTGTTTTAGTCCCTTTAAAACAGAGTTTTGTATATGAAAACTTAATAGCTTATAAGAATGTTGGTTTGAGTCTGTTTGCAAGAATTTAGGGATGGCTTTGTCGATCAAATTGCAGAGGGTAATGGGTTGCAATTTGTTGGGAAATTTTTATTTTCTGAGTATTAAAAAATTAATGTCACCACTGAGAGGATATAATATAGTTGCCTCCTACTTTACCAACAGATTCCCAAACATCTCACATGCTCAATTTATAAAAATTAAAATTAAAATTTATTTTTAAAATATTTTTTTTTTCATAATTTCAAATATTTAAAACTTTAAAATTAACATGACGAAATTATTTGTATTAGCCTCGAGGATAAAATTGCAATTGAAAATCTTCAACATTTTGTATATTTAAAATTAAAAATGAGTATGATTTAAATTATTAGCATTAATACAGATAACTATATTTCAAATTGAATAAAGTGTTTTACCATTTAAATAAATATTTTCAACATTTTGTATATTTAAAATTAAAAGGAACACAAGTATTTAAATTTTATTAGCATTAAAAATATGTTCAAATTTCAAAATTGAATAAAGTGGTCATGTACTATTAAATAAACTCCATGTGCTGCAAGGGGAGAAATAATCAGTCAAATATGATTTTTCGTAAAGAGGTGATGAGGAAGAGGAAGGAGAAGGTACCAAAAGTGCCAAGAGAATTTTTTAAAGATAAAAGTGGAAGATGACCAATATATTGACTATTTTGATTGTAAACTAAAAAATGGATTTGAAATATATTTTATTAATTTTGGTGAAATTGTTGGCCCAAATTCAATTATATAATTACTTTATTAAATTATAATTTTTATTATTAAAATAATACAAAATATAAAATAATTCTTGTTTAATTTAATTTTGTGTTAGATCTAAGACTTTTAGATTCATAATAAAATAATCTTCGGATTAATCACATTATTATAAACGAAATTTAGGCCTGAACCATAAAATGCGGTTCATCTTTAGACAAGGTGAATAAATGCAATACTGCATCGAATAAATAGGAAATTATTGCCCGTGAGAAAGTTGTTGAATATGGGAAATCGAATTTAATGATGCATCCCTACATCTGAGAAACGCATCATATTTTTGTTTTAGTCAATTGAAAGTCGGCGCGTCAATTTCAAATATTATTTTATCATCCATTCCTTTCAAGGAAGGGTAATAATGCTACATCTAAGACTTTCAAGGGATCCATAATGTGCATAAATATCTTTTGATTAATCACATCACAAGATTATCGACGCTAAATTATCTAATGTGGTTCATATTCAGACAAGGTGAAGAAAGTCGAACAGATTCTTATGCAATGACGATCCCTACTATTTATCTAATGTACCTGCTCATTTCTTCACCTTGTCCTGGAGGAACCACATTAGATGGTTCTAAACGCCTGGATCAATCCTAACGATGTGATTAATCCGAAAGATATTTATCTACATTATGGATAAAAAAAGTCTTTAGATCTAACATTATTGCCCTTCATAGAAAGGGACCATTTATAAGGCACGCTGACCTGAGTGCTCGACTGTGTGGCTAAAAAAGAAATCCGATCTCACGTTTCTCAAAAGATGTAGATGCATCATTGATTCCAGCCTTTTTCCCCGTATTCAACAACTTTCGGCAATGACACATCCCTACTATTTATTCATCGTATGTGTGTTCATTTCTTCAACTCGTCTCGAAGATGAACCGTTACATTAGATGGTTTGAAACGTCGACCTAATCCTAATGATGTGATTAATCCGAAAGATATTTATCTACATTTAATTTTTATTTAAATTATTAAAATTCAAAATAGATGAAAAAAGAATAACTAATAAAGAACAACTTTATGATAAAATGTATAGAATGTTATGAATAAGGTGTAAAATTAGAGTAGAGAATTAACAAAAATTAGAAATTTAGTCATGAATAGTAGATTTTTTTTTTACATCATTACATAGTCTCGTTAAAGAATTGACATTGGAACATAGATAATATTTTCAAATAATGCATGTTGTTGCTTATGATTACAAATTTAATGTTGATTTCCTAACATCGTCATGGTTATGGTCAACTAATTTATAAGATATTCCTAATTTATAAGATATTCCATGTAGGATGTTTATAAGAGTAATATATGAAGTGAGGTGAACTTCAGCAGTTTTAGATTAGATAGATATTGATTTTTTTTTTTTTCAAAATTACCTAGAAATGCAATCAAAAGAATGGTATTAAGATTAGGTAGTAAAGTTTACTATTTTCAGTTAGTCTTGAATATGCTTTCTTATGTCCAAAACAAAATCCAATTCTTAGCCTTCCGTCACAAAATTAATTTTAAAGTCAAATGTATTCTAATGGAAACAATTTATGTGTTTCTTTTTTAATATTTTACATTTTGGTAGAGGGTTTTGTCTATAAATATTGTAGTTTGCATCAAAATCTCAGATTAGACATGTGCCAGTCTAGGAAAGCCCTCGATCATTGTGACTTCTTCCTACTAGAAGAAAGTAAAAATGGTCAACATCTCACCGAATCTAAAACTATGAGGATCCTACTCAACTTCATATATTATACTTATAGACAAATCCTACACATGTGAATATTGTTTCAGTGCTATTATCTTATAAAGTAGTTTTCATAGCCAAGATGATGTTAAGAAATCAACATTAAATTGCCAATCAGCAACAACATGCACCGTTTGAAGATAATATCTATGTTCAATGTCAATTCTTTAACAAGAGTTTCATAAAATAAATAAATAAATAAATAATATATATATATATATATATATATATATATATATATATATATATATATATATATATATATATATATATATATATATATATATATATATATATATATACTCTAGTTTTACATCTTTGCCATAAAGATTCTATATATATATATATATATATATATATATATATATATATATATATATATATATACACTCTAGTTTACATTCTTTCCATAGATTTTATACTTTTAATATAAGAAACATATTATTTATTAGTTATTTTTTTTTTCAATTTAGATAATTAAATTTTATTTATACATTTAAAATATTATTTTATATAATAAATATTATAATTCAACCAAAAAATTTATAAAATTAACGTATAACAATTACTATAAAAAAGTTAATAAAAATAATTATTAACTTCCATATTTTACTCCATTCTATAAAATGTATAATAATAAACTTTATTATACGTATTTATTATAATAATTTCAAATTTATCATTATATTTTAAATTAAAATAAATCCTACTATATTGATCCATCTTCCACTTTTATCTTTTTAAATTTTCCTAGACAATATTATAGCCACCATTCTCATATATATTACCTAATCACTCATTACAAAAAATCATATCTTAATGATGGTCGATCTCATCTTCCACTTATAAATTTTTAATTTTTCCTCGATACTCTTGTCACCCTTCATTCGCATTACTCAATCACCTCATTGCAAAAAAAATAATACTTTAGTACAATATTTTCCCCCGCTCTTACATTAAAGATGGAGTTTATTAAATGGCAAAAAATATTATGCAATTTGAAATCTAGTATTCACGTTGATATTAATAATTTAAATCCATGTTCATTTTAAATATTATTATTATTATTATCCAGACTTTAAGGTCAAGATCAAAACTAAGGAAGACACCAAATTGGAAAATATATTCCTTTGTTTGTGGGACAAGGACCCACCTCCTCAAAGCTATATATCATAAGCCTAAGAAAGCATACATACTCTACCCTACTCTAAGGGGGTACAAATTAAAATTCCAAAAATAGAGTTGAAAAATAATAACTAATAAAGAATACGTCTTTATATTAAAATGTATAGAATGTTATGAGTAAGGTATAAAATTAGAGAGAGAATTCAAAAAAAAAAGTCATGAATAGTAGATTTTACCACGGGAGAGTTCCAGAAGAATTGACATTAAACATAGATAACATTCTTGGGATATCGTATGTTGTCGTTTATGATTAATAAATTTAATGTTGATTTCTTAACATCATCTTGTCTATAACAACTTACTTATACATAATAGCAAACAATATTCCATGTAGGATTTGTTTTCACAAGTATAATATATGAAGTTGAGGTAGGATCTTCGTAGTTTAGATCAGTGAGATAGCTGATAATATTCCTATTCTAAAGTAGGAAGAAGTATACAATAGTCAAGCCCACTAGCTTAGTCTTTATTAATAAAATATTGAGATTTTTATGTGAAACCACATTATTTAAATACAAAACCTAACAAATGTGGAAATATTAAAAAAAAACACATAAATTATTTTCGATTGGAATACACTCGACCTTAAATTAATTTTTATTGGCTAAGAGTTGGTTTATTTCGAGAAAGAGCATGGAAAATGTTAACATCCCAAAACTTGAAACAAGAGAAATTCCACTTTCTTTATAATTCACTAACCAATTATTTTAGATGGTCAATGCTCTATTCTATAATAATGATGTGCATGCATACTCCAAAAATCTCAAGATTGAAGGAGGAAGGCTAGCTAGTGGCCTTGAGTCAGAGAGTGGTTTGTGACCGCACTCAACATGGAGAAGTGATCCTTATAAGGAAATCAGGGCATGGTGTGAATGGTTAAGGTAAAACCAAGAAATCCAAGCACATGTCAAATAAAGCCCTGCCACCAAACAGAAAACAAGTTAGAGGCCAAGGAAGCAGATCCAAAGTGTGCTGTTAATTGTGAGAGTCTGACATTTTCCATTACATACTACATATACAACCACTTAACCCTCGAATTGCGAGAAGTGGACCACCATCCATCTTCCACTTACCTCCATCTACTGCACATCGCTCCCCACAAGATTTCATTTACCTTCCGTCACAGATGACTAAACTCTGCGATTGACACCAGTGGTGCCAGGCATCCCACCTCCGTCATCCCACGTCATCCTCCATTCCCCGCCCATCGCGCATCGCCTCCCCCAAGATTTAATGTCACTCTCCGCTACTCCCATATAAGCCTCGCGATCCGGGAGGCCTGTGGGAGGGACCCCACCCTCTCGTCATCCCACATCATCCTCCATTCCTTGCCCGTCGGCATGTGCCTCCCTCGCAAGATTTAACGCGACTCTCTCGTTGCCCCGCATAAGACTTGCGATCTTTAATCCACGAGTGGTCCCATCTCCGTGCCATGTCACCTATTCCCCGCTCCCCCGCAACGTTTAAATTTTACCTTCCACCGCTCACATATAAACCCCGGTAACCGCGACCGAGCGGTCCCACCTCCACCTCTTCCATCGCCACCTTCCCGCCATCGCCTCTCGCGCATTGCAAACACAATATTTACTCCTCTTTCTCAAACCTTAACACTCCCGCTACTTGCGATATGAGCTTCATCCTCACTCTCTTGCCACATCATAAATAGCTCTCAGTGTGGCCTTTGTATCATCCTTTTCTAGCATTAATCTGTCCGCTAAACTCCCCGCCACTTCCACCATATCCTTCATCTCCGCTCCCTATCAATAAGCAATCCATGGATTCTGATCTCGTTTTCGTCTCCCTCACCCTCCGAATATTAACGTCGGTGTATATAAAAATAGCTTCTTGATACCGTCCCGTTGCCGTGTTCGTATTTATCACCCCTCCCCCCATCCAATACCACAAACCATCCATGCCCCCTCCGAAACTGCTTTCGCTCAGAACGAAACACGTGAGTGGCTGGGTGGAGCATGTAGTTATGGTTTATTCGTTTGTTCAGAAATATTTGTTAAAGATCCAGCACGCGTAACACGAGCAGTAGCCATTTCACAACCATGGAAATCATGTATACGAGGGAGTGGAGGCTTTTCAAATAGCAGGAATCATATGATGATACCATCCCCGCCTTCACCTATTCGTCGCCCATGTTTTACCTGTAAAACATCACTACACAATTTTCGTTTGATTTTCTATTTTCAAGTGGTTGCTTGATGCACACTCCACTAGTTTGCTAGGGATATTTTGGTTTTCAAATGTGTGGTTCTACATCATGACAAGACATATCCGACTGTGAACCTCAAGGAGAACTTTATGTATGTAGTGAGTTCTAAAGATGGAAGAAAAGGTTCTAAATTTTGAAGAATTTTGTCAGAAGGTGTATAATTGTGCTCCCCGTGCTCTGGTGATACATATTTGGGAGATTTATTTTGAACTTACCATATATTATCGCTATTTATTTGGATTCGTATAAATGAGTAGCAAAATATGTTTCTTGCCTATCGTAATATCTTCGTTATGTATAAATATCTTCTAATTTTCTGCCGTTTGATGATTTTGTAATGATGTCGCTTTTCGCATGCATTTTCATCTGTGACCTTGCTTATGTATACTGTTTCATATCAAACTTGTTGTACTTCCTTAACGGCTCCACAACTCTATACCGTTAGTCATTTTTCCACTTCGCATCCGTTTCAAGTTCGTGGACAGATTTCATGATATTAAGTCGCTTCTTTTCACATTCTCCCTCCATTCTTCCTCAACACCTTTGTTAAGCACTGAGTTCTCCGCTTCATTGTTTCAATACTCTGGCCCACTTGAAAGCCATCCAACCATTCATTCTGAGCCTTTAAAGATAATAATTCACAAAAAAAAATAGAACCACTCAAAGGTCTTCCATTCTTTAACCACTAAAACCATTATTCTCTTATTCCATATTCTGTTAGATGTATTCTTATAGTTGTTTATTTAACTCTCTTATTTTAATATGTCCTAGGCATTGGTATTCTTTGCAAACTCAAGGCTCTCTCTAGGGGCTGTAAAAACAAATATGTTAAGACTTTCTTCCTACTTTAGTTGAAAAGATCATTATCTCACTCAATCTTAAAATTATGAAGATTCCACTCAACTTCATATATTAATACTTTTTGACATCTTACATGGAATAATATTTGTGCTGTCTTCTTATAGAGCAGTTGTCATAAGCATGATGATGTTAAAAATGAAAACATTAAATCAAGTAACGAAGCAACAACATACATTGTGAAGATATTGTCTATGTTCAATGTTAGTTATTTAACAAGGCTCTAAATGATACAAAACATCCGTTTATTCATAGACTAAATTTCTTGTTGAATTCTCTACTCTCATTTTACACCTTCTCATAACATTCTATATAGTTTAAAAAAGAAATGTATTCTTTATTAGTTATTATTTTTTCATCTATTTTTGGAATTGTAATAAAAATTTAATGATTAAAAATTATTTACATTTAAAATATTAATTATACTTTAACCGCAAGTAAATTTTAGTATAATTAAATTTAGATAACAACTACTATAAAATTTTAATAAAACATATTTCAATCTCATTATTAGATTTTTGAATCAAATAATCCTTACCAGCATTTCTATCCATCTTCCACTTTTATCCTTTAAAAATTCTCTTGCACTATGCCGTCTTCTCATACATGTTAGAGTTTATCCCCACAGCCCTCCGGTAGATCTTTTCGCTTTTTGGCATATCGTTCCGTAGGTGTCCTCGCCTGCTCCACTTTGTTTTATTTCTCACAGAGGCATGCCGCAATAACATATTTAGGTCCGCCTTTCAGTACCCCCCCATTGTACCGCACAATCAAAATTTCAAAAAAATCACTCGTGTTCGTGTCACTTCATTCATGGCCCAAAATGATTAGTTTTATGCAAAGGGTCTTTAGTCCTAGAGTCTAGGCCAGTCTTTGCATACATGTAATAAAAAGCTCACAGCCATGAGGTTGGTTTCAAAATAATCTATTTCAATGCTTTTATTATCAAAAACATTTGAAGACATTTCTAGTCCAAACTCGTTTTGGAACTAGAAATTGTCAAATTTCATTTTTTGTAATAATTGTATTTGTTTCTATACCATGAGAAGTTCCGCAGCAAGCCTCTCATCTTTGCCAAAGCCAAATGTCCCTTAAAAAAAAAAAAACAACCAAAGTTACCGGTCCACATCTCAAAATAATAAAAAGCCAAAGGACAAATATCAGATATGTGATCAACACAAAGTGTCAACATTATAAAAGTGGTTATGGATAATGAAATTCAAATCTGATTTTATGAGATACTACATATGCTTTGGGGTGACACCATTTGCACAAATTTCTACATGCGTAGCCCGAATCGTGAAGCCGAGGGCCGAAAACGTGTTTTACAAAGCCGGGATCGTAGCCGTAGTGTGCACACACGGTGAGTGAGAAGGCGCGCCACACAACAGGCGCGCTACGTGTTGGGCCTCCCGCGCCGTGTGGGGCCCCACAAGCGCGGCCACGCACATGCAGCCGCGGCCACGCACCGGGTAAGAGCGCTACGCATATAGTCTTAGAGCCAAATTCTTGCTTCGGCATCCGCTCATGCAAACGCCCTCAACGGGCCACAAGTAAATTTTCCACGATCATAAGCATTTTTGAAACATGATTGTGGTGTTTTCAAAGTGGGGAAACAAGTATTCGATGAGAAGAAATGTAAACCCTATGTTTATTTCCAAATTCATTTCTTAGGGTTTTGAAAGATATGTTGATACCGTACAGTTTGCAAACTTGTGTGGTCGATATATATGCTCATGCCTATATTGTTCCGTGCGCCCCCGCTCATTATTTACATCATCCTCACACCCTTTCTTTGCCAGTTACATCACCGTTCGTCACTATGATTGCCATCGTCTCGAACACCGCTCATTATTCATGTTTTCACATAGTCTCATTTTCATTTCTGTCCATATCCCTCCATCGACATTGTCGAAACACCGCCGTCATTGCTATTATCTCGCTATGGTTATTGTCACATTGTTTTTCATTCTCCATCGACGACCGTAGTCCCGTATCCACCGGCTCCCTCGACAAATCTAAACTACTATCAGCAGGGCGGTCGACCCGACGACAATCTTTCTACTCATTTGTCAAAACCTTTTACATCCGGCGTGATCGTTTTTATGCTAACCACTCGACAGAGCCATCACCACCGTGGTTTGCCCATGATACTTGATACATATGTGACATATTGGGTTTTCAGCATACATTGAAACTTTTGTCTTCACTACACCTATATCAACATACATATTATGCATCTTGTTTTCAAAGCCATGTCGAGACTCGATTCAAATATGAGCAGGAACATGACAAGACCCACAAAGCAGGGTAATGTGCCACGCAGGTCTCAACAAAAGTAAAGGTGGTAAGAATCTGGTGAGTAGGAGCCTACTTCTTTGCTCACCTGTATGTGCTTGCCGTTTGCAATGGATTGTTTTCACACAATTAAGTGCTTCCACATCAGGATGATTTCGTCAAACCCGCATCGATCGTGAATCCACAGCTCGTCTATTTGTTCTACATTTACATGATGGCTTGCAAACCTCGCCTATAGATTTCATTCCGTCACCGCAGGACACCGCTTTCGGTGCCACCGGGATACCAAATATAGGAGAGGAATGGAACAAACGTCAAAGAAGTGTTAGAGAAATTCCCATCATGAGCCATACATCAAAACTCCGGGTTTATGAGGCACTCAGCGGTGGTTTTTCCTTTTCAGATTCCCCGAAGGATGAGTTTGCGCACCATCGATGAAACTCATCATTCAAAAGATTTCAGCTGCGGTGTTTACTCTCGTCTCTATGCGTGTCGATGTCCGTTTGTTACGCATTTCGCGAGGCTATGCATGATGAACATTCCATACTTCATGTATCTAAATACAGAGTATTAAGGATGAAGGTGGTGACCCCGCATAAAGAAAGACAGGCACAGACGCATGCGCGCCCATCAACATCGTAGTGGCACATCGGGGCCGGACACAAGAGATGATGCATTGGGGAGGATTTCATCTCCCCCGTGACTTCCCCGCGCGCCCGTCGGGGCCGCTCCCCGAGGTAGTTCAGCGGGAGTGAGAGCGCACTCAGCTTCTTCGACATCCCGCCGAGATCGGCATTTGCCCTATCAGAGATGTGACATACCAACGAGGCCACAGGCCCTATTTTTCAACAAGCACGACGAGTACTATCTCCACCCGGGTGGAAGGGGTCTCGTTGACCCACCGGCGAGCGAGTATTACCCCCACATGATGGAAGGGGTCTCGCTTCTTCTTCAAGACAGTGTGAGTAGAAGTTTCGGTGATTGTGGGCAAGAGGCCGATGCATGATGAGGGCCCCTTTTGTGAGGCCGAACGATTTCACGTCGATCGACAGTTGGGATGCGAGCTCTCCTACCGAACGAAAGAGATCATCCAGGAGTAGCAGTGCGTCGAGCGACACGCCGAAAGAGAAATTACGTAGGCCTGGGTGATAAACTACCCGGGAGCAGCCGTAACAAAGTAACCATGCCAGAGGATGAGCACACACTTTTAGGAGCCGCGGCGAATCCGTGAGGATCGGGACAATTGGCCCTAAGAGCATTCGGTGACAGCGGGACACCCGCTCGATCGGGACTTCGCTCACGATATTAACATTCGTCCGGAGAAGTTGTTGGAAAAGGCCAATAGAGACAAAGACATGCTTCGTCACATGAAAGGTCATTATTAGCTCCATGCATGTCTTGTGCTAAAAATGAAGACTCTAAGAGGAGGCGAGCGTATAATTAAACGCGCGAAAGAGGCCTCGATCCACCTGCATTTTGCCGAGGCTTGCTATCGGGCATGATACATGGAGATATTCGTCCGACTTTCATGAGCACCCGAAGAAATTCTTTGTCATTTTGAAATATTTTGGTCTCAAACATTTTTCATCCATACGAGAAAGGCCGACGTGCTCGCTATGATTGGGACACTTAAGCCGGGAGGAAAATTTTATATTTTTGGGTTTTTCATGGCAATTTATTCATGCTCCGCATGGGTCAAGCATCGCATCAAGTTCTGATGATCAAGGGCCCAAAAAACATTCGAAGTGAAAACCACCTTCTCACCTTTTGCACCAAAAGCAAAATAGCGCCACTTCGTATGAATGAAGTTGTGGAGGGGAAAATAAGCTCCAAAATTGGGACATTCTACTTCTAAGTTGAGGCCAACATCCAGGGCTTTCCAACAAGCGACGCAAAGAGCTCAATTTGAATGCCTAGTGCCCCTGTGCTAAGATGAAAAGACGCGCCACGCATATGCTCGCTGTGCGCGCTACGCATATAGATTTCCGTCATCTTTTCACCTTCCACCAGATTTCGCTTGCCGTTGACCAGTTTTGTTTGTGGGATGTACTCTCGCAGTTGTCTTGATGTAATTTTATGGTTGGCATGTAACTTGGACTCACTTTTCATTCCAGATGATTCACCTAAAAAGTAAAATCAAATGGGAACCGCTTCTTCCTTAGAGGCAATTTGTTCGTGATGCCTATTCTAGCTCCTCGTTTAGAATTAGTTGAAACCGGCTCCTAGAAGGAGAATTGTCTCCTGTAGAGGGGAAGGGCACAGAGTGTCTAAGAGTAATTTTTGAGACATTATACAAAAAAGTTGGACTCTTGGGAAGATTTTGCACACCATTTGTACATATTTTTCATTTGTCATTATGTATGATCGAGGTTTTATGACCTCGTTGGGATTCTCGTGGCTTTCGCCCCCGATGGTGCTTTCCCGCCTATCGTAAGTTCTTTCATGTTTAATGTACACATTCCTTTTATGCTTCGAAACTAAATGAATGAGTAAATGAGGTTGAATCTATTGTTTCGTTGCTCGCTTAAATTTGTTTAGTTTTACATGTTTTCGCCTGAGGGGGAGATCCATGTTCTCCTTTGTTCTTCTTTCAGTCTTTTTCGTTCGATCCATCCATACACATCTGATCAAAAGCATCAAGACTATTGCCTACCTCGCCCAACTCGAATTCTCGGCAAAAAAATTTGCCTTATCCCCCCAACCCAAAATTGTTTTTTCCTACTTCTCCAACAAAAACTCAAAAATCAAAATCAAACTTTCCTCTTATCTTTACTAGCCTAAAATTGGGGAGACCGTTATAAGCTCATTCAGCCCCTTGGGGACCTTGCTTAGATAGACCCGAGAGAGCCTTTCTCCGTCCCCCGAGGGGCCAGCCGGCGAGGCGGCGTGTCGCGGATGGTGGCCTTGAGCGTTCACCCTTGCCTGCACCCGCGTGACGTAGGAGCCTGGCCACAGTGGCGACCAGTACCGGGAATAAAACTTCGATCGTGTTTTCTCGTTGATGTGTTTGTTTCATAGCCCCGATGAGTCCGAAGTCACGCCGTGGGTGCGTTTTCGAAACGCTTTTCCATGGCGTTTAAAGCAGACAAACGCCTGCCTGGCCGATTCCGTTAGCTGTGAATGCGTACTTGATTGCAAAATCGTTCCGTATACTGTTCGTTCTAGACCTTTGATGATTGAGTCTAGAAGCTGAGAATAAGACAATTGATCGTGTCCCCGGAAATTTTTCCCCGAGCAGCATCAATACACCGTTTCAGAAGGAAAACATTTTGATCAAATCCTAATTCAACCGCTCCAGAGGAGAAAACCCAACCGAATCCTCATGAATTCTTCGGAAGCTCTCGATATTCTTTATTGGACCCCGCCCATTCTCATCGTTTTTAATACATTGATATACTCAGCTCACGACTGCCTGAGTTATTTATTGTTTAAAACTAACCTTATGCCACTGTCTACCGTATCAATCCGAGTTCATCCAAGTATTTAGAAGTTGAGCAAGCAAATAGATCTATTGATAATTATATTCTGAATCTGCAAAATTCCATTGTGGCAACCAACATTCCCGAATTCATTGAATCTGCTTCACAAACTCTGGGACCATCTGAAATTGCATCTAGTTCACGGATTCCCACTGAACCTCCCTTTATCCCTACCATTCCCGTACAGCCTGAGATTTCTGATCAGCAATCAGTAGTAGTTTCTCCTCCGTCTCCACCGCATACACCTCGTTCACCTACTGCTCCCATTCCTCTTGTTTCTCCGAGACAACAGATTATAAATCCGCCAAGAGCCATGGCTGCGAGGTTTGCACCTCTTGTTTTACCTGTAAATTTGGACCCCATGCCTGCTGATTATTAGAGCAAGATACCAATATTTGATGGCACGCCACAGAGTATATCCGCCTAGCAGAATATTTTCAGAATGACAGATTTCTTGGACCTGCATGAAATAGATGAAGAAAATGTGTTTATGAGGTTGTTTGCCCAGACTTTTGGAGGTGAGGTTCGTAAATGGTTCAGAGCTCTACAGCCCGCAAGTATCAATACATTACAAAAGCTTCAGACACAATTTTTAGATCGATGGGAGATGAAAAAAGACCCGCTGCAGATTATTTCAGAGTATACCAGCATCAAGCGTAATCTTGGTGAGTCCGTTCAGGATTATATTATCAGATTCAATACAGTGTATAATGTAATTCCAGATGACTTGAGACCATCTAGAAATTCAGCTCTTCTTAAATTCCTGGATGGTTTCGATCCGGAGATGGCTTATTCACTACGAGACAGAGATCCGCCTACCTTAGAAGATATGCAGAAGATTGCTGTTAGTGTTGAGGCAAATCTGAATGATAAGAGAGCCCGGTTGAAAGCAGAGAAAAGAGTGACCATAAAAGAAGAAGCTTCCACATCTGCATCCGAACAACACTTGCTACGTGAGATGGAAAAAATGTTCAAAATAATGACGCTTGACACACCAGAAACGCAGATTCGTAACCCCAATTATCGTGGCCAGCAGCAGCCACAGTTCAGAATTAAGCAGCGTGAACAGAGAGCACAAGAGCCGGCAGCCCAGCAGCAGATTAAAACTCCTCTTTTGCAGAATTTTGTGAGTCAAGATTCAGACGATGATGATGATGTAGTAGGTGAGAAAAACCATTTCTTTACTCCCGATGATCTGCCTATTTACATCACTGAGGATGAAGAATATGGAGAAAGTTCAGCTGCACAGAAAGATGAGGATTTCATTTTAGCAAATGATGCAGATCTAGAGGAAGAATCAGATGAATATCAAAGAGCATATCTGAATGCTTTGTCCGCTCAACAGAAGCAGTACTCATTGAGAAATCGAGATGTGCCCATAAATCCAATTCAGAAACGAAAAGAAGCTTCAGCACCAAAGACAGATTCACCTATACCACAGAAAAAAGGAAAAGAGACAATTGATCCCGCAGCTAGTAAATCATCATTAGCAGAAAAGGCAAATCAGCCAAACACAATGAAGGATAAGGCTGAAAAGAAGGAAGTTCCGGTCAAAGAGGTTGAAAGAGTTTCAGCATTTAGTTTGGAAAATGAAATTTCCAAATTAAAAGTATCTATTCCTTTGACAGAAATTATGAAGAACAGTAGCTACCGAGGTCAATTCTCCATAATTCTGAATTTTGATCCAATGTTTGACACGGTAAATGTTGAAGATGATCAGCCAGAATTGATTTTTGGGCCTGCTTTAGATGGTGAGTCCCCTGACAGTGATGTTCCTCCCTTTTATATCAGTTTGAGGTTGTATGAATATGTATTGCACAATGCCATGTGCGATTCGGGTGCTTCGCACAATCTGATGCCAAAGGCGATCATGGAAAAGTTGGGACTAGACATTACAAGAAAATACCATGATTTGTATTCATTTGATTCCAGCCGTGTGAGGTGTATCGGACTCATAAAAGATTTGGTTGTAAGCTTAGATCAAATTCCAGCGAAGAATGTCTTGATGGATGTGGTTGTGGCGGACATTCCCCCGCGATTTGGGATGCTCCTTTCTAGATCTTGGGGAGCAAAGTTGAAAGGTACACTACAGTTAGATTTCTCTTATGCGACAATTCCAGTCTTCGGTCAAATGAGAAAGTTATATCGAGAGAAGAAGATGAAATACATGATAACCAGCAAGGAGAAGCCAATCAATCATCCTGTAAATTATGTACATACCGACTTAGAATCGTTTGTTTTGTTTGTTGATAGTTTTAATGATATAGATAGTCAATTGGTTCAGGCGGAAGATATACCAGAAATCACCGAGAATTTTAGGGAAGTTCTGCAGAAAGAAAGACGAGAAAAGCAAGCTATTGTGGAGCAATCAGCTAAAGAGAATGGGCAGCAAACAGGAAAAACAGAGCTGGCGCAATTTCAGCATTTAGAGGACGATGAAGATGGTCTTTGGACCATGGATTTTGATGGCGCAGTGGGTAGCGATGGTGCTGGAATTGGTGTTTGGATTCGTAGTCCATTTTCCGCTCCGGATAAGGTTCCAAGCAATGTGAGAGTATGTTCCTACAAACTAGCATTTGACTGTTCTAACAATGAAGCAGAATATGAGGCTCTGATTGCTGGCCTTAAGATTCTTAGAAAGATGAAAGCGGAAAGGATTGCAGTCTATGGTGATTCAGAGTTGGTGATAAAGCAGGTAAAGGGTGAGTTTCAGGCCAAGCATCCTCGCATGAGGGCTTACCGTAATGCAGTTTTAGATATTTTTAAGTTATTTTCTGATCATACCTTGACATGTGTGCCTCACATACAAAATGGTGTTGCTGATGGACTTGCTAAGGCAGCAAGCAATTTAAAAATCCCAATGAATTCCAACAACAAGTTCGAGATTCATGTGAAACACCGCCCCACCGTTCTAGACAATCAGCGATGTTGGCAAGTCTTTCAGGATGACGAAAAGATTAGTGATTTTCTGCAGAATAAGGGTAAGTTTAAAGACACCTCCATAGATACAAAACATGATGATGGTAATGATGATATAAAAATAAATCAGATGGAAGTACTGCAACTTAAAGATAACATCATTCCTAAGGGATTGATTCCTTTGGAGGAACTCTTTGACCAAGACGATGTAGCCCGCAAACCGACATTGAGGCCGACTGAAAAGGGTGTTGAAGAGGTAAATATTGGGACAGCTGAGAATCCCAAGATGGTAAAGTTATCAAAGTCATTGTCACCAAAGGTAAAGGCAGAGTATGTGAAATTGTTGTCTTGATTTTCTGATGCTTTTGCATGGGATTACTCAGATTTAAAAACATATGACACTAACATCATTCAGAATACTATCCCCATTAAACCAAATCAGAAGCCTTTTCATCAAAAGTTGAGGAGAATCAATCCAAAGCTGCTACCATCGATTGAAAAAGAGGTAAACAGGTTGTATAAGTCAGGAATCATTGTGCCTATCTGATTTTCAGATTGGATATCAAATTTGGTGCCCGTGAGAAAGAAAACAGGTGAGATCCGTTTATGTATCGACTTCAGAAATTTGAATAAGGTATCATTAAAAGACAATTATCTGCTGCCAAAAATGGACCATATATTGCAGCGAGTAGTTGGAGCATCAAGGATGTCACTACTCGACGGCTATTCAGGATACAATCAAATTTTAGTGCATGAAAATGATCGTGACAAGACTGCGTTCACCACTCCATGGGGAACGTTTCATTATGCAAAAATGTCGTTTGGTTTGAAGAATGCAGGTGGCACTTTTCAACGTGCAATGGACATGGATTTCGCCAACGAGAAAGATGTATTTTTGGTGGTTTACCTTGATGATTTAACTGTGTTTTCAAATTCTGATGAGGAACATTTATATCATTTGAAAGTTGTTTTCCAGAAGTGCAGAAAATATGGCATTTCGCTGAATCCAAAAAAGAGCCTATTTGCCATGGATGAAGGCAAGCTCCTTGGCCACATCATATCGAAAGACGGCATTCGTGTTGACCCTGCACGTGTTGAAGCCATCCAGCAAATAGAACAGCCCCGGAACAAGAAAGAAATACAGTCATTTAATGGTAAAATGAATTTTCTGCGTCGTTTCATTCCAAATCTTGCTGAGCATCTTAGAGAAATCACGAACATGCTGAAAAAGGACAATCAGGTAAAGTGGACAGAAGAGGCAGTTAAATCATTCAATTTGGTAAAGTTAGCTCTTTCTTCAGCCCCTATTTTAATCAGCCCGGACTACACATAGGACTTTATTTTGTTTTCATTTGCTTCTGAGCACACTTTGGCAGCTGTTTTAATGCAAAAAAGGGATGGAGTTGAGAAGCCCATTGATTTTTTCAGTCGGATTATAAGGGACGGAGCATTGAAATACAACATTATTGAGAAACAAGCACTTGCACTTGTAAAGGCCTTGAAAGATTTCCGTGTGTATATACTGCATTCCCACATTATAGCATATGTTCCTAACGCAGCAGTTAAAGATGTTTTGGTACATGCAGATCCAGAAGGAAGACGGGGTAAGTGGATCGCTGCGTTGTTAGAATACGATGTGGAGATTAAACCAACCAAGCTGATCAAAGGACAAGGACTCGCCAAGCTCATGGCTGAAACAAATCTACATGCTCTAGATATAAATTTGATCGCTGCCATGTCCGATGAAGATGAGGAGAGTACGTCAGTTCAGGTATCTGATATTTTTGTTTCTTCCCCTTGGTATGCTGACATCTTATACGTACTTCAGAATTTATCTCCACCTCCCGGGATGCCTAGAAATAAGAGTAGAACATTGAAGTTGAGAGCTGCAAAGTTTTGCATACTGAATTCTGCATTGTATTGGAAAGACCCTGGTGGAATGTTATTGAATTGTTTGGTAGAGGAGGAAGCCAAAAGAGTTTTGGAGGACTTTCATAGAGGAGACTGCGGGGGCCATCTGTTTTGGAAAACCATAGCAAATAAGATTCTAAGGGCAGGTTACTATTGGCCTTCTTTGTTTTCGGATGTATATAAGGCTGTTAAGAATTGTCACGAGTGTCAAATTTTCGAAGGGAAGCAGAAACTACAGCCTTTGCCTCTCAAACCAATTGAAGTTAGTGCACCATTCCAACAGTGAGGATTGGATTTCATCGGGGAAATCCATCCAGCATCTTCCGGACAGCATACATGGATATTGACAGCTACGGATTACTTCACAAAATGGATCGAGGCGATTCCCACTCGACAGGCCACGGATGCGGTAATTATCTCTTTTCTTGAAAACAATATTCTGTCACATTTTGGGTGTCCTAGTAAGATAATCATAGATAATGCAGCGGCCTTCAAGTCTAAGAGGATGGTTGAATTTTTCTATAAGTACAATATCATCTTGGGACATTCGACTGCCTACCATCTGCAAGGAAATGGCTTGGCGGAATATTCAAATAAGTCTTTGGTAAATATCATCAAGAAATTGCTGGAAATCAATAAAAAGGGCTGGCACAAGAAATTAGTGAATGCACTGTGGGCTGATAGGGTAAGTCAGAAAAAGTCTATTGGCATGTCTCCTTTCGAGTTGGTGTATGGGGTAGACACAGTTTTTCCCACTTATCTTGCTGTCCCGGTAGTCAAATTGCTTCAGGAAGCCGGTAGTGAGGAAGATCCCATGCAACGGAGGATTAATCAGATGATTCATTTACAGCAGACACGGGAGGAGGTATTTCAAAATACTTTCAAGTTGCAGGAGCGCATAAAGAAGATTTATGACAGGAAGGCAAAGGCAGATAAGTTTCAGCTGGATGAGGTGGTTTTGAAGTGGGATGCTCAGAATGAAGATAAGGGAAAGCACGACAAATTTGCAAACCTATGGAAGGGTCCTTTTAAGATTGCAGCGTATCGCGGTCAAAACGCCTTTCTTCTCAAGGAAATGAATGGAGATGATTGTCCGGGAGGGCTGATCAATGGTCGGCTACTCAAACGATATCACTTATGAGTATTTTCAGCTGATTTCATCATCATTGTATATATCGTTTTACTTCTGTTCTATTGCAAGTGTGTACTGATCTCTCATCTTCAGTCTGGGGCCCGGAGTGAAGGCCATAATTTTGGAGATGGAGGTTAGTTTGTTTAAAGTTTGTCAAGTCAGTTTTATCAGTCTTTTCAGTTTAAAAATCGAGTCAGTTTTGGTCAATTTTCAGTCGGTTTTCAGTCAAGTTTGCAGTCAATAAATGTATCAAAAGTTTTGTGTTATCTGTTGAAATAATGACTCCATCGCCCAATGGATGAAGGCACTGTCTGACTCCCCCAGAGATCTGTCGTTCTTGGCATCTCCTTGGAGCCACCATTCCCCATTGGAGCCAATGTTAGAGTCGGTCCTTACAGCCCTCTGTCAGAGATCTTTTCTCTTTTTGCATATCATTCTTAGGTGTCTCGCTCGTTCCACTTTGTTGCATTTCCCTAGAGGCATGCCATTGACTGACGAGGGGGTCTGGTTGTCTTGTGTTTCCTCATGCTTGTACCTGCAGGGCTAATCAAAATTTCTCAAAAAATCACTGAAGTTCAGGTCACTTCATTCATGGTCATAAATGATTAGTTTCGTCAAAAAGGGTCTTTAGTCCTAGAGTCTAGGGTTTTTAGTCTTTGCATACATGTAATAAAAGCCCGCAGGCCATGAGGTTGGTTTCAAAAGGTTCCTATTTCACGTTTAGGTGTCTCGCTCGTTCCACTTTGTTGCATTTCGCTAGAGGCATGCCATTGACTGACGAGACGGCCTGGTATTCTTGTGTTTCCTCGTGCTTGTACCTGCAGGGCTAATTAAAATTCCTAAAAAATCACTGAAGTTCAGGTCGCATCACTTATGGTTATAAATGATTATTTTCGTCAAAAAGAGTCTTTAGTCCTAGAGTCTAGGGTTTTTAGTCTTTAGCTACATGTAATAAAAGCTCGCAGGCCATGAGGTTGGTTTCAAAAGGTTCCTATTTCATGTTTTTATTATCAAAAGCATTTGAAGACATTTCTAGTCCAAAAATCTGTTTTGGAACTAGAAATTGTCAAATTTCATTGTTGTAATAATTTTGTATTTGTTTCATTGTAAGAAAGTTCCAGAGCAAGCCTCTGATCTTTGCCAAAGCCAAATTCCAAATCCCTGCAAAAAACAACCAAGTGTCATCAGTCCAAGACTCAGAAAGACAGTGAGAGCTAAAGATAGAATTGCATTAAAATGACAAAGTGCCAAACATTATAAAAGTGGGTTATGGAAAAAATTTAGAATCAAATCTGATTTTATGAGATATTTTTCTTCACATATAAGCCATGGAAAAACATTCATTTGCACAAATCCTCAAGGCAGAAATCGAAGTGGTGAAGTTGAGGGCCGAAATCTTGATTTTCAAAGCCGTGGACTGGACTGGAGGTGTGCGCTACGCGCAGAGGAGGCGCGCTACTCATATAAAACGCGCTACGCATATAGCCTCCCCAGCATGTGTAAAATAACAAGGGCGCTACGCGTATGCAGCACGCTACGCACTGGGTAAGCGCGCTAAGCACATAGTCTCAGAGCTAAATTTTTTTTGCCCTTGCGTCCGGTTTGATGTCAAAACGCCTCAAGTGGATTGCAAGTAGGTTCTTAATGGTTGCTCAGTAAATTTTGAACATGATTGTAGTGTGTTTGATGTGGGGAAATAAGCATTTTATGAGGAGAAATGTGTAAACCCTAGGTTCATTGCAAATTCATTTCTCAGGGTTTTGAAAGATATGTTGACAGCCTTGTGAAGGGTTTGCAAACTTCTGTGATTGATATATATGATCATGCCTATATTGTCTGTGGCGCCCCTGCTCATTATGTACATCATCCTCACGCCCTTTCTTTGCCATTGTACCACTGCTGTCACTATGATTTTCATCCTCATTTTAGCACTACTCCTTATTCATGTTTTCACATAGTCTCATGTTCACTTGTCCATATCCTCCATTGACATTATCGGAACACTGTTTTCATTGCTATTGTTTTACTATGGTCATTGCCACTATTTCCTATTCTCTATTGACAAACATAGTCTCATTCTAATTTTCCCTTTGACAAATCTTGGCCAGCATTGCAAAGGCTGTACACTACATTACACTTTTTCTACTCATTTGTCAAATTCACTTGTGATCAAAACAGTGACTGTTTTTATGCCAATTCAGTTAACAGAGCTATTACCAATGTGGCTTGTTTTCCTATGATGCTCTGGTACATATGTGACATATTTGGGTTTTGAGCATACATTGAAAATTTTGTCTTCACTACACCTATATCAACATACATATTGCAGACATCTTATTTTCAAAGCCATGTCAGAGACGGATTCAGTTTATGAGCAGGAGTATGACAGTGATTCCACAGTAGAGGGTAATGTACCACAGAGGTCTCACAAAAGTGGCAAAGGTGGTAAGCATCTCAGGGAGGAGCCTACTTCTTTGGCTCAATTGCAGGCTTGCCCGCTTGCAATGGATTGTTTTCAGCGTCAGTTATGTTTCCAATACTGTGAGATGATCTCACAAACCCAGCATCATCATGAACTAGCTCGTCTATTTGTTCTACATTTACATGATGGTCGTGTAAACCTCGCCGGAGTAGATTTCATTCTGTCACCAGAGACTATTGCTCAGGCCACCGGGATACCAAATATAGGAGAGGAATGGAACAAACATCAGCAGTTAGAGAAATTCCACTATGAGCCATACATCAAACCTGGGTTTATGAGGCACCTGAGCAGGGTTTTTCCTTTCAGATTCCTGAAGGATGAGTTTGCACCATTGATGAAACTCATCATTCGGTATTTCAGTTGCGAGGGAAGATTCTCGCGTCTCTATGCATACCATGTCTGTTTGTTGATGCATTTCACGAGGGTACATATGATGAACATTCCATACTTCATGTATCGCAACATAGAGAGGATGATGATTTTTGTACAGAAGAAGACCCCAGCATAGCAGCATAGAAGTATATATCATTACGCGCTGATCAAGATCGTATTGGTACATTAGTTGACACAGCAGGGCATTACTTGGGAGGATTTCATCTCCCGTGACTTCTTCACACCGCCACAGCCGCCTCCCGAGGTAGTTCATGATGAGAGAGAGCCTTCACATCAGCCGGACATCCCTGAGATCGAGCATATCAGTGCTCCATTGTATGTGACATACCAGCGAGGCCACAGGGCCTTATTTGCAGCTACACGACGAGTACTATCTCCACCCGGGGTGGAAGGGGTCTCGTTGACTCCATCAGCAGAGCGAGTATTATCTCCACATGATGTGGAAGGGGTCTCGCCTTCTTCTTCAGCACAGGTACAATTTTAGGACAGGGGCAAGAGGCCCATGCATGATGAGGGCCCTTCAGGAGGCTGGGACACTGATTTCACGTTCATCGATGTTGATGCGAGCTCTCCTAGCTCGAAATTGAAAGAGATCATCCATGAGAAAAAGGACGAGAATGACACGCTGAAAGAGAAATTGCAGAGGGCTCAGTGGGTGATAAAATACCTGGAGCAGCGTAACAAACAGCTAGAGGATGAGCACACACTTTTAGAGCTGCGACGAATCCGTGAGGATCGACAATTGGCCCGGAAGAGACCTGGTGACATGACACCGGCTGATCGGGATTCTTGCCTCATGCATGTTAACATTCATCTGGAGAAGTTGTTGGCAAAGGCCAATAGATACAAATACATGCTTCGTCACATGAAAGGTCATTATTGGGCCCGCATGCATGTCTGCAAAGAAAAAATGAAGATTCTAAAGAGGAGGATGAGCAGAGCACTAAAACGGCGAAAGAGGCCTGATCCACTCCGGATTTTGGCCGAGGCTTCGTTGGCTGGGCATGATAAATGATGGAGGATCTTCGCTCCGAATTTGAGCAAATTCGGAGAAATTTTTGTCATTTTGAAATATTTTGGTCTCAAAACAGATTTTTCAGCCATACGAGTAGCGCGTCGACGCGCTCGCTTATGATTGGGAAACTTGCTGGAGGAAAATTTTATATTTTTGGGTTTTTCATGGTAATTTATGCATGCTCCATTATGGCCAAAGCATTTTATCAAGTTCTGGATGATCAAAGGGCCCAAAAACACCATGAAAACCACCTTTCTGCCACCTTTTGCACCAGCAGGAAGTACTTCTGGGAGAATGAATTTTTGGAGGGGAAAAGTAGCTCCAAATTGGGAAATTCTACTTGGGTTGGATAGCCAACATCCAGGGCTTTCCAACGAGCTATCATGAGCTCAATTTGGATTCCGGGAAGTGCCCCAAAAGAAGGCTGAAATACGCGCTACGCATATGGCTCAGGCGCGCTACGCATATAGATTTTTGGTCAATTTTTCACCTTCCAGCTCAGGATTTCGGCCAGTTGGACCAGTTTTTCTTGTGGATGTAATTTTTGAGTTTTCTTGATGTAATTTTATGGTTGGCATGTAACTTTGACTCACTTTTACCTATTCTAGATGATTCACTCCTAAAAAAGTAAAAATCAAATGTAAGAATCGGTTTCCATCCTTTTAGAGGCAAGTTGTTTGGATGCCTATATTCTAGCTCCTTGTTTAGAATTAGTTGGAAATGCTCCTAGAAGGAGGAATTATATCCCTAGAGGTGTGGGAAGGGGTTAGGAGGTCTATATGATGTAATTTCTGAGACATTCTACAGGTTGGACTCTTGGGAAGATTTTGGCACACTATTGTACATATTTTTCATATTTTGGCTTAGGAAAGATCGGAGGTTTTGCAGCACCTGTTGGGATTCTTGTGGCTTTCAGTTCTTGATGGTGTTTTCTCTCAGTTTATTGTAAGTTCTTTCATTTTTAATGTATTCCATTCCCTTCTTATGCTTCTGAAACTAAATGAATGAGTAAATGAGGTTGAATCCATTGTTTCAGTGCTCTGCCTTTAAATTTGTTTAGTTTTACATGTTTTTGCCAGTTTGGAGAGGATCCATGTTCTCCCTTGCCCTCTTCAGCTCCTTTTCGTTCTGATCCATCCATACATCTGATCAAAAGCATCAAGACTATTTCCTACCTCGCCCCAACTCGAATTCTGCAAAAATCTGGCCTTATCCCCGAACCCAAAATTGTTTTTTCCCATTTCTCCAACAAAAACCCAAAAATCAAAATCAAACTTTCCTATCTCTTTACTAGCCTAAAATAAGTATTCGTTATAAGTCATCTCAGCCCCTTTGAAGATATTTTGCCGAGATAGACCCGGAGAGAGCCCTCTCTTGTCCTCGTAGTGCTAGCTACGAGGCTGAGCGTGGTTTGATGTAGCCTTGAGTTTTACCTTATTTCAGCCTAAGGTAGATTTGAGCGCTAACATAGTGGCGACCATACTGGGGAATAAAATATCAATGGTTTTCTTGTTGATGTGTTTGTTTCATGAGTCTTAGATGGAGTCTAAAGTCACGCCAGGTATCTTTCGAAACGCTTTTTCCATGTATAAGCGGAAGTAGATAAACGCTGCTTCAGTCGATCTCCGGTTAGCTTGTGAATGCAACACTTGATTTGCAAAATCACCCCAGTATACTTGTTCGTTCTAGACCTTTGGATGATTGAGTCTAGAAGTCGATAGGCTGAAGATAATTGATTGTGTCCCTTGAAATTTTTCCCGAGTAGATCAATACACTGGCTTCAAGAAGGCATACCGGATCAAATCCTGATCCAAATCTGCCTCCAGTATATGAAAACCCCTACCTAATCCCAAGAATTTTCCGTCGAGAAGCCCCTATTATTCCTTTGGTCAAATCTCACTCATTCCCCACTGTTTTTGAATACATTGATGATATTGAGTTTGACGATCAATTTGAGTTATCATTCTTTGAAACCAAATCCGAAAGTGCCACTGGTTCTACCGTTATCAATCCTGAGTTCATCAAGTATTTAGAAGTTGAGCAAGAAAATAGATCTATTGATAATTATATTTTGAATCTGAAAAATTCCATTGTGGCAACCAACATTCCCGAATTCATTGAATCTGCTTCACAAACTCTCGGACCATCTGAAATTGCATCTAGTTCACGGATTCCCACCGAACCTCCCTTTATCCCTACCATTCCCGTACAGCCTAAGATTTATGATCAACAATCAGCAGTAGTTTCTCCTCCGTCTCCACCGCATACACCTCGTTCACCTACTGCTCCCATTCCTCCTGTTTCTCCGAGACAGCAGATTATAAATCCGCCAAGAGCCATGGCTGCGAGGTTTGCACCTCTTGTTTTACCTGTAAATTTGGACCCCATGCCTGCTGATTATCAGAGCAAGATACCAATATTTTATGGCACGCCACAGAGTATATCCGCCCAGCAGCATATTGTCAAAATGACAGATTTCTTGGACATGCATGAAATAGATGAAGAAAATGTGTCTATGAGGTTGTTTGCCTAGACTTTTGGAGGTGAGGTTCGTAAATGGTTCAGAGCTCTACAGCCCGCAAGTATCAATACATTACAAGAGCTTCAGACACAATTTTTAGATCGATGGGAGATGAAAAAAGACCCGCTGCAGATTACTTCAGAGTATACCAGCATCAAGCGTAATCCTGGTGAGTCCGTTCAGGATTATATTATCAGAATCAATACAGTGTATAATGCAATTCCAGATGACTTGAGACCATCTAGAAAGTTATCTCTTCTTAAATTCCCGGATGGTTTCGATCCGGAGATGGCTTATTCACTACGAGACAGAGATCTGCCTACCTTAGAAGATATGTAGAATATTGCTGTTAGTGTTGAGGCGAATCTGAATGATAAGAGAGCCCGGTTGAAAGCAGAGAAAAGAGTGACCATAAAAGAAGAAGCTTCCACATTTGCATCCGAATAGCACTTGCTACGTGAGATGGAAAAAATGTTCAAAAGAATGACGCTTGACATACCAGAAATGCAGATTCGTAACCCCAATTACTGTGGCCAGCAGCAGCCACAGTTCAGAATTAAGCAGCGTGAACAGAGAGCGCAAGAGCCGGCAGCCCAGCAGCAGATTAAAACTCCTCTTTTGCAGAATTTTGTGAGTCAAGATTCAGACGATGACGATGATGTAGTAGGTGAGAAAAACCATTTCTTTACTCCCGATGATCTGCCTATTTACATCACTGAGGATGAAGAATATGGAGAAAGTTCAACTGCACAGAAAGATGAGGATTTCATTTTAGCAAATGATGCAGATCTAGAGGAAGAATCAGATGAATACCAAAGAGGATATCTGAATGCTTTGTCCACTCAACAGAAGCAGTACTCATTGAGAAACCGAGATGTGCCCATAAATCCAATTCAGAAACGAAAAGAAGCTTCAGCACCAAAGACGGATTCACCTATACCACAAAAAAAAGGAAAAGAGACAATTGATCCCGCAGCTAGTAAATCATCATCAGCAAAAAAGGCAAATCAGCCAAACACAATGAAGGATAAGGCTGAAAAGAAGGAAGTTCTAGTCAAAGAGGTTGAAAGAGTTTCAACATTTAGTTTGGAAAATGAAATTTCCAAATTAAAAGTATCTATTCCTTTGACAGAAATTATGAAGAACAGCAGCTACCGAGGTCAAGTCTCCAAAATTCTGAATTTTGATCCAATGTTTGACACGGTAAATGTTGAAGATGATCAGCCAGAATTGATTTTTGGGCTTGCTTTAGATGGTGAGTCCCCTGACAGTGATGTTCCTCCCTTTTATATCAGTTTGAGGTTGCATGAATATGTATTACACAATGCCATGTTCGATTCGGGTGCTTCGCACAATCTGATGCCAAAGGCGATCATGGAAAAGTTGGGACTAGACATTACAAGAAAATACCATGATTTGTGTTCATTTGATTCCAGCCGTGTGAGGTGTATCGGACTCATCAAAGATTTGGTTGTAAGCTTAGATCAAATTCCAGCGAAGAATGTCTTGATGGATGTGGTTGTGGTGGACATTCCCCCGCGATTTGGGATGCTCCTTTCTAGATCTTGGGGAGAAAAGTTGAAAGGTACACTACAGTTAGATTTCTCTTATGCGACAATTCCAGTCTGCGGTCAAATGAGAAAGTTATATCGAGAGCAGAAGATGAAATACATGATAACCAGCAAGGAGAAGCCAATCAATCATCCTGTAAATTATGTACATACCGACTTAGAATCGTTTGTTTTTTTTGCTGATAGTTTTAATGATATAGATAGTCAATTGGTTCAGGTGGAAGATATACCAGAAATCACCGAGAATTTTAGGGAAGTTCTGCAGAAAGAAAGACGAGAAAAGCAAGCTACTGTGGAGCAATCAGCTAAAGACAATGGGCTGCAAACAGGAAAAACAGAGCTGGCGCAATTTCAGCATTTAGAGGACGATGAAGATGGTCTTTGGACCATGGATTTTGATGGCGCAGTGGGTAGCGATGGTGCTGGAATTGGTGTTTGGATTCGTAGTCCGTTTTCCGCTCCGGATAAGGTTCCAAGCAAAGTGAGAGTATGTTCCTACAAACTAGCATTTGACTGTTCTAACAATGAAGCAGAATATGAGGCTCTGATTGCTGGCCTTAAGATTCTTAGAAAGCTGAAAGCGAAAAGGATTGCAGTCTATGGTGATTCAGAGTTGGTGACAAAGCAGGTAAAGGGTGAGTTTCAGGCCAAGCATCCTCGCATGAGGGCTTACTGTAATGCAGTTTTAGATATTTTGAAGTTATTTTCTGATCATACCTTGACATGTGTGCCTCGCATACAAAATGGTGTTGCTAATGGACTTGCTAAGGCAGCAAGCAATTTAAAAATCCCAATGAATTCCAGCAACAAGTTCGAGATTCATGTGAAACACCGCCCCACCGTTCCAGACAATCAGCGATGTTGGCAAGTCTTTCAGGATGGCGAGGAGATTAGTGATTTTCTGCAGAATAAGGGTAAGTTTAAAGACACCTCCATAGATACAGAACATGATGATGGTAATGATGATATACAAATAAATCAAATGGAAGTACTGCAACTTAAAGATAACATCATTCCTAAAGGATTGATTCCTTTGGAGGAACTCTTTGATCAAGACGATGTAGCCCGCAAACCGACATTGAGGCCAACTGAAAAAGGTGTTGAAGAGGTAAATATTGGGACAGCTGAAAATCCCAAGATAGTAAAGTTATCAAAGTCATTGTCACCAAAGGTAAAAGCGGAGTATGTGAAATTGTTGTCTTCATTTTCTGATGCTTTTGCATGGGATTACTCAGATCTAAAAACATATGACACTAATATCATTCAGCATACTATCCCCATCAAACCAAATCAGAAGCCTTTTCGTCAAAAGTTGAGGAGAATCAATCCAAAGCTGCTACCATCGATCGAAAAAGAGGTAAACAGGTTGTATAAGTCAGGAATCATTGTGCCTATCCGATTTTCAGATTGGATATCAAATTTGGTGCCCGTAAGAAAGAAAACAGGTGAGATCCGTTTATGTATAGATTTCAGAAATTTGAATAAGGTATCATTAAAAGACAATTATCCACTGCCAAAAATGGACCATATATTGCAGCGATTAGTTGGAGCATCAAGGATGTCACTACTCGACGGATACTCAGGTTATAATCAGATTTTAGTGCAGGAAGATGATCGTGACAAGACTGCGTTCACCACTCCTTGGGGAACATTTCATTATGCAAAGATGCTGTTTGGTTTAAAGAATGCAGGCGCTACTTTTCAACGTGCAATGGACATGGCTTTTGCCAATGAGAAAGATGTGTTTTTGGTTGTTTACCTTGATGATCTAACTATGTTTTCCAATTCTGATGAGGAACATTTGTATCATTTGAAAATTGTTTTCCAGAAGTACAGAAAATATGGTATTTCGCTGAATCCGAAGAAGAGCCTTTTCGCCATGGATGAAGGAAAGCTCCTTGGCCACATCATATCGAAAGATGGCATTCGAGTTGATCCTGCACGTGTTGAAGCCATACAGCAGATTGAACAGCCCCGAAACAAGAAAGAAATACAGTCATTTAATGGTAAAATGAATTTTCTGCGTCGTTTCATTCCAAATCTTGCAGAGCATCTTAGAGAAATCACGAACATGCTGAAAAAGGACAGTCAGGTAAAGTGGACAGAAGAGGCGGTGAAATCATTCAATTTGGTAAAGTTAGCTCTTTCTTCAGCCCCTATTTTAATCAGCCCGGACTACACACAGGACTTTATTTTGTTTTCGTTTGCTTCTGAGCACACTTTGGCAGCTGTTTTAATGCAAAAAAGGGATGGAGTTGAGAAGCCCATTGCTTTTTTCAGTCGGATTATAAGGGACGGAGCATTGAAATACAACATGATTGAGAAACAAGCACTTGCGCTTGTAAAGGCCTTGAAAGATTTCCGTGTGTATATACTGCATTCCCACATTATAGCATATGTTCCTAACGCAGCAGTTAAAGATGTTTTGGTACAGGCAGATCCAGAAGGAAGACGGGGTAAGTGGATTGCTGCGTTGTTAGAATATGATGTGGAGATTAAACCGACCAAGCTGATCAAAGGACAAGGACTAGCCAAGCTCATGGCTGAAACAAATCTGCATGCTCTAGATATAAATTTGATCACTGCCATGTCCGATGAAGATGAGGAGAGTACATCATTTCAGGTATCTGATATTTTTGTTTCTTCCCCTTGGTATGCTGACATTTTATACGTACTTCATAATTTATCTCCACCTCCCGGGATGCCTAGAAATAAGAGTAGAACCTTGAAGTTGAGAGCTGCAAAGTTTTGCATACTGAATTCTGCATTGTATTGGAAAGACCCTGGTGGAATGTTATTGAATTGTTTGGTAGAGGAGGAAGCCAAAAGAGTTTTGGAGGACTTTCATAGAGGAGATTGCGGGGGCCATCTGTTTTGGAAAACCACAGCGAATAAGATTCTAAGGGCAGGTTACTATTGGCCTTCTTTGTTTTCGGATGTATATAAGGCTGTTAAGAATTGTCACGAGTGTCAAATTTTCGAAGGGAAGCAGAAACTACAGCCTTTGCCTCTCAAACCAATTGAAGTTAGTGCACCATTCCAGCAGTGGGGATTGGATTTCATCGGGGAAATCCATCCAGCATCTTCCGGACAGCATAGATGGATATTGAAAGCTACGGATTACTTCACGAAATGGATTGAGGCGATTCCCACTCGACAGGCCACGAATGCGGTAATTATCTCTTTTCTTGAAAACAATATTCTGTCACGTTTTGGGTGTCCTAGTAAGATAATCACAGATAATGCAGCGGCCTTCAAGTCTAAGAGGATGGTTGAATTTTGCTATAAGTACAACATCAGCTTGGGACATTCGACTGCCTACCATCCGCAAGGAAATGGCTTGGCGGAATCTTCAAATAAGTCTTTGGTGAATATCATTAAGAAATTGCTGGAAATCAATAAAAAGGGCTGGCACAAGAAATTAGTGAATGCACTGTGGGCTGATAGGGTAAGTCAGAAAAAGTATATTGGCATGTCTCCTTTCGAGTTGGTGTACGGGATAGACACGGTTTTTCCTACTTCGCTTGCTGTCCCAGTAGTCAAATTGCTTCAGGAAGCTGGTAGTGAGGAATATCCCATGCAGCGGAGGATTAATCAGATGATTCATTTACAGAAGACACGGGAGGAGGTTTTTCAAAATACTTTCAAATTGTAGGAGCGCATAAAGAATATTTATGACAGGAAGGCAAAAGCAGTTAAGTTTCAGCTGGATGAGGTGGTTTTGAAGTGGGATGCTCGGAATGAAGATAAGGGAAAGCACGGCAAATTTGAAAAATTATGGAAGGGTCCTTTTAAGATTGCAGCGTATCATGGTCAAAACGCCTTTCTTCTCAAGGAAATGAATGGAGATGATTGTTCTGAAGGGCCGATCAATGGTCGGCTGCTAAAGCGATACCACTTATGAGTATTTTCTGTTGATTTCATCATCATTGTATATATCGTTTTACTTCTGTTTTATTGCAAGTGTGTATTGATCTCTCATCTTTAGTCTAGGGCCCGGAGCGAAGGCTATAATTTTGGAGATGGAGGTTAGTTGGTTTGAAGTTTGTCAAGTCAGTTTTATCAGTCTTTTCAGTTTAAAAATCGAGTCAGTTTTGGTCAAGTTTCAGTCGGTTTTCAGTCAAGTCTGCAGTCAATAAATGTATCAAAAGTTTTGTGTTATCTGTTGAAATAATGACTCCATCGCCCAATGGATGAAGGCACTGTCTAACTCCCCCAGAGATCTGACGTTCTTGGCATCTCCTTGAAGCCACCATCCCCCATTGGAGCCAATGTTAGAGTCGGTCCTTACAGCCCTCCGTCAGAGATCTTTTCACTTTTTGCATATCATTCTTAGGTGTCTTGCTCGTTCCACTTTGTTGCATTTCGCTAGGGGCATGCCATTGGCTGATGAGAGGGCCTGGTCTTCTTGTGTTTCCTCATGCTTGTACCTGCAGGGCTAATTAAAATTCCTAAAAAATCACTGAAGTTCAGGTCACATCATTTATGGTTATAAATGATTGTTTTCATCAAAAAGAATCTTTAGTCCTAGAGTCTAGGGTTTTCAGTCTTTAGCTACATGTAATAAAAGCCCGCAGGCCATGAGGTTGGTTTCAAAAGGTTCCTATTTCACGTTTAGGTGTCTCGCTCGTTCCACTTTGTTGCATTTCGCTAGAGGCATGCCATTGACTGACGAGGGGGTCTGGTTGTCTTGTGTTTCCTCATGCTTGTACCTGCAGGGCTAATCAAAATTTCTAAAAAATCACTGAAGTTCAGGTCACATCATTTATGGTTATAAATGATTGTTTTCATCAAAAAGAATCTTTAGTCCTAGAGTCTAGGGTTTTCAGTCTTTAGCTACATGTAATAAAAGCCCGCAGGCCATGAGGTTGGTTTCAAAAGGTTCCTATTTCACGTTTTATTATCAAAAACATTTGAAGACATTTCTAGTCCAAAACTCTGTTTTGGAACTAGAAATTGTCAAATTTCATTTTTTGTAATAATTGTATTTGTTTCACCATGAGAAGTTCCAGAGCAAGCCTCTGATCTTTGCCAAAGCCAAATTCCAAATCCCTGCAAAAAAAAACAACCAGGTGTCATCAGTCCAAGATTCAGAAAAATAATAAAAAGCCAAAGGACAACATTGTATTAAGTGATCAAATGACAAAGTGCCGAACATTATAAAAGTGGGTTATGGAGCAAATTTAAAATCAAATTTGATTTTATGAGATATTTTTCTACACATATAAGCCATGGAAAAAAATTCATTTGCACAAATTTTCAAGGCAGAGTTCGAATTGGTGAAGTTGAGGGCCGAAAACGTGTTTTACAAAGTTGTGGACCGGAGCTAGAGGTGCACGCTACGCGCAGAGAAGGCGCGCTACGCACAAGAGGCGCGCTACACGTTGGGCCTCCCCAGCCTGTGTAAATTTACAAGCGCACTACACACATGCAGCGCGCTACGCACTGGGTAAGAGCGCTACGCATATAGTCTCAGAGCCAATTTTTTTGCCCTTGCGTCCAGTTTCATGCAAAACGCCTCAATAGGCTTGCAAGTAGGTTCTTCACGATTGTTAAGTGATTTTTGAACATGATTGTGGTGTTTTCAAAGTGGGGAAACAAGTATTTGATGAGGAGAAATGTGTAAAACCTATGTTTATTTCAAATTCATTTCTTAGGGTTTTGAAAGATATGTTGATAGTCTTGTGAAGGGTTTGCAAACTTGTGTGGTTGATATATATGCTCAAGCCTATATTGTCTGTGGCGCCCCTGATCATTATTTACATCATCCTCACACCCTTTCTTTGCCATTACATCACTGCTGTCACTATGATTGCCATCGTCATTTCAGCATTGCCCATTATTCATGTTTTCACATAGTCTCATTTTCACTAGTCCATATCCTCCATTGACACTGTCAAAACACTGCTGTCATTGCTATTATCTCACTATGGTTATTGTCACAATGTTTTTCATTCTCCATTGACGAACAGAGTCCCATATCCACTGCTCCCTTGACAAATCTAAACTACCATTGCAAAAGCCGTACACTACATTACACTTTTTTACTCATTTGTCAAATTCCCTTGTGATCAAAGCAGTGACTGTTTTTATGCCAATCCACTTAACAGAGCCATCACCACTGTAGCTTATTTTCCTATGATACTTTGATACATATGTGACATATTTGGGTTTTGAGCATACATTGAAACTTTTGTCTTCACTACACCTATATCAACATACATATTGCAGACATCTTGTTTTCAAAGCCATGTCAGAGACGGATTCAGTTTATGAGCAGGAGTATGACAGTGATTCCACAGCAGAGGGTAATGTGCCACGGAGGTCTCACAAGAGTGTAAAAGGTGGTAAGCATCTCAGGGAGGAGCCTACTTCTTTGGCTCAATTGCAGGCTTTCCCGCTTACAATGGATTGTTTTCAGCGTCAGTCATGTTTCCAATACTGTGAGATGATTTCACAAACTCAGCATCATCGTGAACTAGCTCGTCTATTTGTTCTACATTTACATGATGGCCGTGTAAACCTCGCCGGAGTAGATTTCATTTTGTCACCAGAGACTATTGCTCAGGCTACCGGGATACCAAATATTGGAGAGGAATGGAACAAACATCAACAGTTAGAGAAATTCCACTATGAGCCATACATCAAACCTGGGTTTATGAGGCACCTGAGCAGGGTTTTTCCTTTCAGATTCCTGAAGGATGAGTTTGCACCATTGATGAAACTCATCATTCGGTATTTCAGTTGCGAGGGCAGATTCTCGCGTCTCTATGCGTACCATGTCCGTTTGTTGATGCATTTCACGAGGGTACATATGATGAACATTCCATACTTCATGTATCGCAACATAGAGAGGATGATGATTTTTGTACAGAAGAAGACCCCAGCATAGCAGCATAGAAGTATATATCATTACGCGCTGATCAAGATCGTATTGGTACATTAGTTGACACAGCAGGGCATTACTTGGGAGGATTTCATCTCCCGTGACTTCTTCACACCGCCACAGCCGCCTCCCGAGGTAGTTCATGATGAGAGAGAGCCTTCACATCAGCCGGACATCCCTGAGATCGAGCATATCAGTGCTCCATTGTATGTGACATACCAGCGAGGCCACAGGGCCTTATTTGCAGCTACACGACGAGTACTATCTCCACCCGGGGTGGAAGGGGTCTCGTTGACTCCATCAGCAGAGCGAGTATTATCTCCACATGATGTGGAAGGGGTCTTGCCTTCTTCTTCAGCACAGGTACAGTTTCAGGACAGGGGCAAGAGGCCCATGCATGATGAGGTCCCTTCAGGAGGCCGGGACACTGATTTCACGTTCATCGATGTTGATGCGAGCTCTCCTAGCTTGAAATTGAAAGAGATCATCCAGGAGCAAAAGGCCGAGAATGACACGCTGAAAGAGAAATTTCAGAGGGCTCAGTGGGTGATAAAATACTTGGAGCAGCGTAACAAACAGCTAGAAGATGAGCACACACTTTTAGAGCTGCGGCGAATCCGTGAGGATCGACAATTGGCCCGGAAGAGACCTGGTGACATGACACCGGATGATCGGGATTCTTGCCTCACGCATGTTAAAATTCATCTAGAGAAGTTGTTGGCAATGGCCAATAGAGACAAAGACATGCTTCGTCACATGAAAGGTCATTATTGGGCCCGCATGCATGTCTGCAAAGCAAAAATGAAGATTCTGAGGAGGAGGTTGAGCAGAGCACTAAAACGGCGAAAGAGGCCTGATCCACTTCGGATTTTGGCCGAGACTTCATTGGCTGGGCATGATACATGATGGAGGATCTTCACTCCGAATTTGAGCAAATTCGGAGAAATTTTTTTCATTTTGAAATATTTTGGTCTCAAAACAGATTTTTCAGCCATACGAGTAGCGCGTCGACGCGCTCGCTTATGATTGGGACACTTGCTGGAGGAAAAATTTATATTTTTGGGTTTTTCATGGTAATTTATGCATGCTCCAGTATGGCCGAAGCATTTCATCAAGTTCTGGATGATCAAAGGGCCCAAAAACACCATGAAAACCACCTTTCTGCCACCTTTTGCACCAGCAGGAAGTACTTCTGGGAGAATGACGTTTTGGAGGGGAAACTGAGCTCTAAATTGGGAAATTCCACTTGGGTTGGATAGCCAACATCCAGGGCTTTCCAACGAGCTATCATGAGCTCAATTTGGATGCCGATAAGTGCCCCAAAAGTAGGCTGAAAGACGCGCTACGCATATAGATTTTTGGTCAATTTTTCACCTTCCAGCTCAGGATTTCGGCCAGTTGGACCAGTTTTGCTTGTGGATGTAATTTTTGAGTTGTCTTGATGTAATTTTATGGTTGGCATGTAACTTGGACTCACTTTTACCTATTCTAGATGATTCACTCCTAAAAAAGTAAAAATCAAATGTAAGAATCAGTTTCCTTCCTTTTAGAGGCAGGTTGTTTGGATGCCTATACTCTAGCTCCTTGTTTAGAATTAGTTGGAACTGCTCCTAGAAGGAGGAATTAGACCCCTAGAGGTGTGGGAAGGGGTTAGGAGGTCTATATGATGTAATTTCTGAGACATTCTACAGGTTGGACTCTTGGGAAGATTTTGGCACACTATTGTACATATTTTTCATATTTTGGCTAAGGAAAGATCAGAGGTTTTACAGCACCTGTTGGGATTCTTGTGGCTTTCAGTTCTTGATGGTGTTTTCTCTCATTTTATTGTAAGTTATTTCATGTTTAATGTATGCCATTCCATTCTTATGCTTCTGAAACTAAATGAATGAGTAAATGAGGTTGAATCCATTGTTTCAGTGCTCTGCCTTTAAATTTGTTTAGTTTTACATGTTTTCGCCAGTTTGGAGAGGATCCATGTTATCCCTTGCCCTCTTCAGCTCATTTTCGTTCTGATCCATCCATACATCTAATCAAAAGCATCAAGACTATTGCCTACCTCGCCCCAACTCGAATTCTGCAAAAATCTGGCCTTATCCCCGAACCCAAAATTGTTTTTTCCCATTTCTCCAACAAAAACCCAAAAATCAAAATCAAACTTTCCTATCTCTTTACTAGCCTAAAATCAGTATTCTTTATAAGTCATCTCAGCCCCTTTGAAGACCTTTTGCCGAGATAGACCCAGAGAGAGCCCTCTCCTGTCCTCGTAGGGCTAGCTACGAGGCTAAGCGTGGTTTGATGTAGCCTTGAGTTTTACCTTATTTCAGCCTAAGGTAGATTTGAGCGCTAACAATACATATTACTCATCACCTCATTATAAGGATCATATTTAACACAATTATTTCTCCGCTATTGCTATTAGACGGAGTTTATTTAAATGGTAAAACACTTTATTCAATTTAAAATTTAGTTATCCATATTAATACTAATAATTTAAATCCATGTTCATTTTAATTTAAATCCATTTTCATTTTAGTTTTAAATATACAGAATGTCGAGGGGTTTTCAAATTTAGTTATTCACACTAATACAAATAATTTAAATCTGTTAAACACACGCATGGTACACACACATAAGGAGAAATTAAACACACACAAACATAAAGATAAGCGTGAGCTGTTTTACTATTAACCATAGATGTGATTTTATAGTGCATTAGGTGACCCTTGGATTCCCATTCCAAGTGGTCTCTTGGACTCCATTAGTCCATTCGCCTTCCACACCTACCTGTTGAGGATTAGGTGTCCAACATTCCCCCCCTTAATCTGAAGGGGTATGAGTGAGTCCAAGAAGAGATTTGTAATACAAATTTGCAAAGTATGCATAGCAGTGCTTAGGCTGAATCAGCTCTCTGAAATGTCTGCATAAAGGGGTGGTTTAAGGATGACCACTAACACTAGAACGCTTAGTGAATCTCTCGGAACTCTTCCAAATCTGGCAAGAATTTGAGGGCTTCTGCTAGAGGAAGTGTCCCTCATATTTGAAGATGGAGACCTCAACCTAAAAGAAGGGAGGTCTACAACCTGTGATGGTTTAAAGATGACCACCAACTCTAGAATGATTGATGCATTTCCTGGAACTCTACCAAAGCTGGCAAGAAGCTAAAGTATTCTGCTAGAGGAAGTGTCTTGAATTATTTGAAGAGGAAGAATATGAATCTCGCATAGATGGTTTAAGGTTGTCCACAAACCAACGACATGCTCATGGGCATCCGTGTCTCTGGCTACAACTCTGAATCTGGAATGACAGATTGTGGCTCAGGATTGCTTGAAGTGTTGTGTCTCTGGCTACAACTCTGAATCTGGAATGGTAGGTTGTGGCTTAGGCTCGCTTGATGTGGCTTCGAAGCTAGTAGATGACCAACATTTTCCTCCGTGTCAGGTACAAGGTGAGATGATGGCGAAAACTCAACTGCAAGATTGTTCAATATTTTAGAACAAGTTCTTACATATGACTTAGACATCTTCTTGGCTATTGATGCCCATTGCCAAGAAGCGATCCATCCAAGATGAATATTTCTTGCAGAAGGCTTGTTTCTTAAGCATCTGTGTGAATATTGGGTGTGTCGACCACAGTGCTTTCATGGGTGAAGATCGAAACATTGATCTTTCATATGGCCAACTCAATCATAGTGTTGGAATTTTTCAATTTATTGTTGCTGCTGTGGAAGAGGAGAAAAATATGGAACAACTGAAGGTGAACTGTCATAAAGAAATTCGTCACTCTGAAATTTGATGGGCTTAGAGTAGTCCGAAATATGAAAGGAGAACTCCTTATCATATCCAAGACTAGTTCTGTGCTTGTTGTGGACAAGCTCTTCCCAAGGTCTGATGATGGGCTTGGGAAGCGAAGTGTGAACATCTGCATCTACATACAAATCTTCTTTTGAACTAGGCACTGAATGTGAATCGATTGTAACATTATTGACTTGCTGATTGTGGGAGTCTCTTTCAATGTTCTGAAAAAAATAGGTTCAGAATGATGATTCTTTTTCTGAATCTCATCTTGCTGAAGATGAGACTTCAACTGCAAAAGCTCAATATTGTCTTGTGCATCTTGCAAGCAAGTTTGAATATTAAAAAGAGCATTCTTGCTCATTTTTACCATATCATGAACAATGGAATGAATGAGGTTATTCAACAACTCTAATGCATCATTGATTTTAGCCATTTTCTCAACAACTCAAAGTTACACTTTGGATACCTTGGCTTCAACCATGAGGATTGGCTCAGACTAAGTTTGTTGGAGTGTTGAGTTTCTTGCATTGTTTGGAGATTGAGCCTTACTACAAAAGAACTTCTCTAAACTTGCAAAAATAGTTGTGTTGCTCATATTATCAGTGCTCTCTTGTGTCAGGTAATTGAATTGTTTAATTTATCACGTAAATGCAAAGCATTATGAATATTGTTGTTAATAGAGTTTGACATTTAAGTAAGTTTCTTGAGGACCAGCTATGTTGATGTTAAGAGAGTTGCTGCAATGGAGTTATAATTTCCAGTTGTATAAACTATGTTTCTCCTACTAGCTATAATTGATAGTTGTATAAACTATGTTGCGACTATTCCTTATTATAGTGGTAGTGGTGGCAACTCTCTTATATTTAGGCAACTTTGCGGCTTGTTGACATAGTTGCGTCTGCTTATAAATATCATAAAATTAAACTTTTACTGAGTAGTGGCAACTCTCTTTTTACTTTGTAGCAACTTTTTTTAAATTTGTTTTAGCCCCTTTAAAACTCTCAGCTGCTTGTTGACATGGTTTTGTCAATCAGATTGTAGAGGGTAATGGATTGCAATTTGTTGGAATCTTTAGCTCTCCCTGAGTATTAGAAAAATAATTTCAAGAGTTGAGAGGATATAATATGTTTGCCTCTGATTATCAAGAGATTCCAAAACATCTCAACATGCTCAATTTATAAAAAAATTAAAATTAAAATTTATTTTTAAAATATTTTTTTTTCATAATTTTAAATATTTTAAATCCTTGAAATTAACATGGATTTAAATTATTTGTATTAATGAGGATAACTAAATTTGAAAAATATTCAAAAAATTTTATATTTAAAATTAAAATGAACATGGATTTAAATTATTAGTATTAATAAGGATAACTAAATTTCAAATTGAATAAAGTGCTTTACTATTTAAATAAACTCCATGTGCTTGCAAGGGGAGAAATAATTGTGTTAAATATGATTTTTGTAATGAGGTGATGAGTAATATGTATGAGAAGAGCAACAAGAGTGCCAAGGTAATTTTTAAAGAATAAAAGTGGAGGATGGATCAATATAGTAGGATTATTTTGATTTAAAGTCTAAAAATGAGATTTGAAATATATTTTATTATTTTTTTTAAGGTAATTGTTATTTAAATTTAATTATATAATTATTTTTTGTTAAATTATAATTTTTATTATTAAAATATTATTTTTAAAAGTATAAATAATTTTTAATCATTTATTTTTTATTTAAATTACTATAGTTCCAAAAATAGATGAAAAAAATAACTAATAAATAATAAGTTTCTTATATAAAAATTTATATAATAAAGAATAAGTTTCTTCTATAAAAATGTATATAACGTTATGAGTAACCTGTAAAATTAGAGTAGAAAATTAAAAAAAATAGAAATTTAGTCATGAATAATAGATTTTTTTGTATTATTGCAGAGTCTTGTTAAAATATTGACATTGAACATAGATAATATCTAAAAAGAATGCATGTTGTTGCTTATGATTAAGCAATTTAATGTTGATTTCTTAACATCATGATGCTTATGACAACTACTTTATAAGCTATTCCATGTAGAATGTCTATAAGTATAATATATGAAGTTGAGTGGAACTTCATAGTTTTAGAGTGAGTGTGATATTGATCTTTTTTCTTCTAAAGTAGGAAGAAGTCTACAACTAAAATAATTGGTTGGTGATTTGTAAGGGGGTACATTTTTACTCTTGTTTCGAGGTTTTGGGTTGTCAACATGTTTTCTTATGTCCAAAGAAAACCAACACTTAGCCAATCAAAATTAATTTAAGGTCAGAATGTATTCCAATGGAAATAATTTATGTGCTTATTTTTTTTTTATTTCCACATTCCATGAGGTTCTATGAATAAATATTGTAGTTGCAAATCAAAATCTCAAGATTGTATTAATAAAGGCTAGGCTATTGTAGACTTGTTCCTACTTTAGAAGAAAAATGATCAATATATCACTCAATCTAAAACTATGAAGATCCTACTCAACTTCATATATTATACTTATAGACAAATCCTACATGGAAAATTGTTTGTGCTATTGTCTTATAAAGTAGTTGTCATAGGCAAGATGATGTTAAGAAATCAACATCAAATTGCTAATCATAACCAACAACATGCACCGTTTGACGATAGTATCTATGTTCCATGTGAATTCTTTAACAAGAATGTGCAATGATATAAAAAAAGCTAATATAATAATAATAATAATAATAATAATTCAATCTACCCCCTCTAGTTTTGAACTTATATATATATATATAGATATATATATATATAGATATATATATATATATATAGCTAATCTAGTTTTACACCTTAGCCATATCATTCTATACATTTTAATATAAGAGACATATTCTTTAATAGTTTTTTTAGTTTTTTTTTTTTTTTTTTAATTAAATCATTTTAAAAATATTATACATTTAAAAATATTATTTTAATAATAAAAATTACAATTTAACCAAAAAATTATAGGATTAAATTTAGATAACAATTACCATAAAAAATTAATAAAAATAATTGTTAACTTCCATACTTTTCCTATAAAATAGCACAAAAAACTTTATTATAATGATTTCTTATTGTAATAATTTCAAATCTCATTATTATATTTCAAATCAAAATAATCCTACTATATCGATTCATCTTCCACTTTTATCTTTTTAAATTTTCCTTGACAATCTTGTTGCCCATCTCATACATATTACTCAATCACCTCATTACAAAAAATGATATCTTACTATATTGATCCATCTTCCACTTTTATCTTTTTAAATTTACATTGACACTTTTGTCACCCTTCTCATACATATTACTAAGTCACCTCATTACAAAAAATCATACTTCACACAATTATTTGTCCTCCTTTGCAGGCAAGATGGAGTTTATTAAATGACAAAAAAATTTATGCAATTTGAAATTTAGATATCCACATTAATATTAATAATTTAAATCCATGTTCATTTTAAATATTATTATTATTATTATCCAATTTTAAGGCCAAGATCACAACCAAGAAAGACACAAAATTAGTGTATGAGACCACCTTGTTTGTGGGACAAGGGACCCACCTCCTCATAGCTATTTGAGTGTTAAGTCTAAGAAAACATACATACTATGCCCTACTCTAACAGGAACAGGGGTACAATTAAAATTCCAAAAATAGATGAAAAGAGAATAACTAATAAAGAATAAGTCGAATAAGGATATTCGTTAACAATACTTTAATATATTATCTTTTGTTTTAAAAAAAAAATGGTTAATCAATAATTGCCTTGAGTAAAAAAGAGGAATTATGATTGGTAAATGATTCCAAGAACCCAATGTAAAAAGGTCGAGATAGTTCTGAAAGTTACCTTCCCAAAAAGGATTAAAAGGAAAATCCTAAGAAGGGAAGGGGCTCTGTGCAGAAAGGATGTTGGGATTTAGTAACAGGTTGTTGCTATGAGTTTTCTGGAGCTGGTGTGGAAACCAATGGAGCTCAGGAAATACCCAAGCGAAGTAAAGACTCGATTTTGATCTCGAGGTCTAACTTCTTGTCTGAGGAAATTACCTAGGCCCTGGTGAGGAGCAAGGGGGGGAGCAGAGGACGTGATAACCTTGCTCAAGGTTGGGAGGACTATCAGTTACTGGAAGAATCCTATGAGATAGGTATTTAAATATCTTGAATTTACAGTTTAAACATTGATAATAGTAGGAATAAGCCTTAATATAAGGTTATAATTGTTACAAGTAGTGTTTACTGTAAGTTGCAATTATAAATTATTTCTAGTCAGAATTTTTTTAGGTAGTGTTACTTTATGACACAACTATAAATTATTCTTTGTATAATGATTACAAGTAGTGTCTACTGTAAGTAGTAAATGATGGGTTACAATGAAAGGAGTATGTTCAAACAACTCAGTGAATTCAACTTATGACAAAACTGATATTATGTCTAACAACCTAGTATTAATATATTCAAAATAATTGACAGATAAATTGATGTGATATCAATACATTAGAGGTTATATTACAAAGAGAATAGTAAACAATGCAGTAAGATAATATAGACAGTAGGTTTACTATATAGTAAGAATTCATGGGTTTAGGCCTGTGGGTTTAGTACCCGGACCCGAGGGATGGGTCTGGGTTCACGTCCCTTGAGCCAATAACCCAGGGTATATATATATATTCCTTTAAGAAAACTAGTGGAAAAATTGAAATAATAAGCCAGATTGTGCAGCAGTAATGAAATAACATTTCAGGATCTCTTAAACAAGTAATGCACGGTACAGCCTGACATTAACCAAACAATATATGACTGCAGAGTATAGAAATTGATGAAATAGAAAGTCCTCATTTATATGAAGGATAAACCTCTTACATTGTACATTCACTGAAATAGAGATACAAAAAAAACAACTTTGATGCAAGAAACTAATACATGCAGGAGGAACCAAAAGACAAAATACACAATAGCAGTAATTCGAATGAAAGTCCAAATAATGGACTACACGCCTAAATAAAATACACCTAGAATTTAAGTTGAGGAACGAAGTCCTTTCTTCTATTTTAATAGATACAGAGAAATTTGAATAAGCGGAAAACTGAGTAATTCGGAAAAGAGGGCCAAGCCCTAGTGGAGCCCTTCTATATATAGTAACCTGTAAATAATAAATTCATGCCTAGGCCGAAAAAATTTCATGATATCAAAACCCCAAGTCCTTGCAGGAGGCAAAGGGGTGGCCATGATTACAAACATGAGTAAACCCAGCTAACAGTTTCATAACCTTATAACAGTGAGTGAGAAAAGCGCCTACCGGTAAGGAAACTCGCAGGGCTCTCAAGAATGTCCTGATGCTGACCTCGAACAACATGAAAACCATGTGTTCACAAATGTGGCTGATGGGATTATGGCCATTTAAGAATAACAAAACCCAAGAAAAAATATAAACATATCATAAGCTAAGTACTGTCGAAAACTATTACTTGTTGCACTGAGGAGGCCAAGAAGGCCGTGCGAAAGCATAGTCAGTATGCCTCTTTGCAGCAAAGTTGAATCCCTGGAGTGCCGAGAGAAACAACAAGAAGAACATAGCATTACAATTTCTCTCATTACCATAATATTGCAGAGGGAAAAAAACTTAGAAAAATGAATTTGCAGGAAATAAACCAAATGCAATGACCAGCAGAGATTAAAAGGCATCACAATACCTCTGTGTACCAGCAAGACAAGTGCAGCATGGTCATACCAACGGCGGCACTGTGTTGCAGAGGAAGTCACCTAATGTTTGACATGATAATGAACCAAAATTGCAAATCTGAAACCTGACCTCAACAACGGAAAAAATGAACACACAAGCAAAAGGATGGGGTGGGTGGTTACCCTAACCATCCTTCCCTGCGTTGGCACCGTCAATTTCCAAGGATACGAATCAAACAGACAGATTAGTGTAAGAGCAGAGTGCGGGACAGGTGGAGGTCATTGTAGTGATCGATACATGCATTATTAAGAACTATTAACATCTCCACAATACAACTGTACCGACAATCAATCCTCTACAATAGATATTATATGAAAATAAGATCTAAGATCTGAAAAAGGACCATAACACATTATTGCAAATAAAGTCAGCGTGGTAAGGGTATAAGGTGTATTAATATCAAACACGGTGGGAATCCCAATGGGACCACCGAGCTCAAAGAAAAACATATTATATGTTAAAAATATAACGATTTGGAAGGACATTGCAAATGTATGTAGACTCAGAGTTTGTGAGCTCGAGCATTAATTAGTATTTCTAAATTATTGTTTAGTATTAATTAGTATTTTTATTTATTGTTTAGGATGATTATTAAAGTTGAAAATCATAAGAATAACCATATGCATGCTTTAAAGAATAGTGTTGATATAGTGAATGTGAAGATATATGTAAATCACAAGAATTTAGTAAATAATCACATGGAATGATGTGTTTATATGTTAGTATAAAGATGATGGTAATAAGCCAATTAATGTGTGATTGTTACAGATGGTATCAAAGCGTGGTTACATGCTAGGTCTAGATGGCCAACACAATAATATGGGTGTTTTTCATTATGTTTATTGTTGAAAAATGTGTACAGTACAGGAAAAAGTTAGCACTAAGCTACCATGAGGAGAGGATCTAGTGATCAGACACCCAGGAACATAGGGGAAACCCATCCTATGACCAATCCTGAAGTCAATCTCAAAATTTGGGTGCAATTAAGCATATACCAGCACCAACAAACCAGCAAGATGTTGGAAGAAAAAAAATGACAGACAAATAGATTACTTGATACTGTACATCAAATTCTGACAGAGACACTCAAGGTTTAGAGCGATAATGAAAGGTTAATGAGGGAGCTGGAAAGGATACTAAAATGCCTTTCGGATAGACATAATCCTCCCACTGCACAACCCAGCCCTGCAAGGGACACTCAAGGAGAAAGAGAACAACAGAAACCAATGCATGACAATCCCGAAGGAATTTGAATGCAACGGAGTAATAAAAGTCAAACCTATAATGAAGATGAATCTGGGAATATTTCAGAACAACAAGAGCTGAAGAAACAAAAACTAGAATTATTGGGTGAATTCTGGAAGATCAGGCCTCCTACCTTCGATGGAGAGGCTGAAGAAATGGCAGAAGCCTAGATAATAAAAATGAACAAGTACTTTAAGGTGTACGAATATAACAGAAAACTTAAAGTTCATTTAGCCATTTACTAGCTATGGGAGGAAGCTATATTGTGGTGGAAAGAAGTGAAGAACATGTGTGAAGTTGAAGATCAGAACGTAACTTGGGATGAGTTTCAACAATATTTCAAAGATAAGTATCTGATTGAACAATTCTACGATGAAAAATCCTGAGAATTCCATGATCTAAAATTGGGGCAAATGTCTATGGATGAATTTATTACAAAATTTACTTCATTATTAAGATATGTACCTTATTTGCGCAATGAAAAGTCAAAAGTGCAGCGGTTTTTGAGCAACTTTCCGATACAAATGAAAGAGAGGATTGAGTTTGTAAACCCAAAAACCATGGACGAAGTGATAATGAAAGCACGGATGTGCTATCAACAATCCAAATCAAAGGGGGAAACCGGGAAAAGTTGGCCGCCCCGAAAATGACAGAAAAGCTTTACCAATGTTAGAAATAACAGATCCAAAAATTACAAGAATTCTGCAAGGAATCTAATAGATAAAAATATTGGGAAGAGTCAACCAAAGACCAAGTGGGTAGGAGAGGAGCGACGTACTAAAGCTTTTAGCAGAACCGACATTGGATAGTACCAGAAACATCCGTTGTAGTGTTGGGGGTATGGGGAGCCACATTATTTCAAAAAAATTCCTCATTGAGGGAGAAATGAAATGGTAGCGAACCTACAAGAGGAATCTACTATGGAAGATGTAGCTCGAAACATACCCAGAATGAATGCTGCTTTGGAGGACAGGCAAGCTGATTTTCAACCAACTATGACAGAATTAGAAGGTAAGCTACAAACCCAATTTGTTTCTATTTTAGTTGACCATGGGGCCAATTTGAGCTATATACACCCCCATATAGTTGAAAACTGTAAATTACAAAATCATAAATTTAAGAATCCTTGGCTAGTTCAGCTAGCTACAGGGGCAAGAAGATGAGTTAATGCCAAAGTATCAAACTATGAGTTGAGTATTGGAGACCAACACATAACTGTAGAACTCAACATTCTACCTCTGGGATCTTATGATATCTTATTGGGAATGGATTGACTGGAGAAACATTGGTCATTATTGGATTGCAAGGATAAAGTAATTTATTTCAAATCAAAGGATGGTACACGTCAAGAACTGCAGGGCATTAAGAAACGATTACAGTTACGACCCATTACAACATCTCAACTAAGTAAATGCATAAGGAAGGGGTGTGAACTCTATGTAATCCAGGTAAGATTCTCCAATTCCAAAGACAAGACCCTTATGCTAGAAAATATTCCTATACTACAAGATTTTCGAGATGTATTTCCTAAGGAAATCCTAGGATTGCCACCAAAAATAGACATAGAATTTACAATAGAATTAATACCTGGGGTAGCTCTTGTGTCCTGAGCTCCATATAGAATGAGTGTGCTTGAATTAACGGAATTTAAAATGCAGCTACATGAATTGATGGATAAAGGTTACATCTGGCCAAGTGTGTCCCCATGGGGAGCACCAATACTATTTGTGAAGAAGAACGGCAGTACTATGCGAATGTGCATAGATTATCGCAAGCTCAACAAATTGAAAGTTAAAAACAAGTATCTATTACCACGCATAGACAAATTTTTTGATCAAGTAAAGGGAGATACAATGTTTTCTAAGATTTACTTAAGGCCATGGTATCACCAGATCTGGATTAAGGATGAAGATATATCCAAAACAGTTTTCCATACCCAGTACGGACATTACGAGTTCGTGTTGTTACCATTCAGATTAACCAATGCACCAGCAACCTTTATGAGCTTAATGCATGGAATTTTCCACCCATTTTTGGATAAGTTATTTTTAATTTTTATTGATGATATATTAATTTACTCCAAGAATATGGAAGAGCACAACGAGCATCTTACCATGGTGCTAGAAATGTTACGAGAACATCAGCTCCATGCTAAGTGTAGTAAGTGTCACTTTTTCAAGAAGCAGATCCAATATTTGGGACACGTGATTTTTACTGAAGGGATTTCTATGGACCCTGAAAAGATAAAGACAATCATGGAATGGAAGGTCCCAAAGAATGTAGTATACGTACATTCATCTATGGGTTTGGTTGGCTACTACCGAAGATTCATCAATGGAATCTCTAAAATAGCTTTTCCCATTACCTCATTGCAGTGGAAATGACGAGTCTTTAAGTAGATTCGGGAATGTCAAAACAGTTTTGAGTTATTGAAGGAGATGTTAACTACTGCCCCTATTCTGAAAGTAGAAGATACGAGTAAATAATTTGAAGTATGCACTGATGCATGTAAGGAGGGTGTAGGAGCGGTCTTGACCCAAGAGGGAAGAGTCATAACATATGAATCTAGGAAGATGAAGGATCATGAGAAGAGGTATTCCGCCTATGACTTGGAACTGACTTCGGTGGTGCGTGCCTTGCAGATATGGAGACATTGTTTGTTAGTGAAAATATTCATGTTAAGAACTAATCATAGCAGTTTAACGAGATACTTTAAACAATCCAATCTGAATGCTTGCCAAGCAAGATGGAATGCATTCCTAAGTGAGTTCGCTTTTGATATTCAACACATGATAGGTAAAGAGAACTGGGTGGTCGATGCCTTAAACAAGAAACTGCATGGCATCTATGAGATTTACTTTAACCAAATTGAATTCAAATTTCAAGAACAGTTTATGGAGGAAACAAAGAAAGACCCTGAATATCAGTTCCTATGGCAACAAGCAAAATAAGATGAAGAGCAAGGAAAACAATTAGACTATGAACTCAATGATAAAAAGCTCCTAGTTTACCAGAAAAGAATATATATTCCTAATCAAAATCATTTAAAAATATTTATTTTGGATGAATATCACAGGAGTTCTTATGCAGGACATCCAGGATATCAGAAAATGTTAACTGCAATTAGGAAATACTATTCCTACCTTGGGATGAAAAAGGACATTGGAGAATATTTGACCAAGTGCTTGGAGTGCCAACAAATTAAGGTTGAGCATCAACATCCTGCAGGATTGCTTCAACATTTTCTAGTGTGAGAATAGAAATGGGAAGTTATTTCCTTCAACTTCATCACCAGACTACCTATAAACAAAATAAACAATGATTCAATTATGTTGGTAGTTGATAGACTCAGCAAGGTGGCTCATTTCATTCCCGTCCAGTCAACTTACAAGACAATACAAATTGTTGATATCTTCATGAAATAAATTTTTAGACTACATGGTATTCCCCGAATTTTCATCTCAGATCGTGATTTAATATTTACATAAGCATTCTGGAAGACGCTATTTACTGGCTTGGGGACACAAATACAATTTAGTACTTCCTACCATCCTCAAAAGGATGGGAAAACAGAGAGGGTGAATCAAGTTTTAGAAGACATGTTTCGCATGTACGTGATGCAACAACCTACAAAATGGGAACAGTATCTGCATTTGGTTGAGTTTGCCTACAAAAATAGATATCAATCCCTTATGATGATCCCCTTTGAAGCATTGTGCATAAGACAATGCCAGACTCCTATAAATTGGAGCAGTTGAGAAAACAATATGATGCTTGGGACGAACATGCTAGAGGAAATGGAATGGAAATTAAAGAAGATCAGGCAGAACTTGAAGGTAGCTCAAGACTGAAAATTTTTTTATGCAAATCGGAAAAGAACCTTTCATGAGTTTGTGGTAGAGGGACCATGTTTATGTAAGAATTAAACCAAAAAGGAGCACCTTAAGGTGGAATTCTTGTGCCAAATTGGCTCCCAGATATTGCAGACCATTTGATATTTTGGAAAGGATAGGACCGGTGCCTATCGACTGCCCCTATCGAGCCATATATCGCTACATAACGTGTTTCATGTATCACTACTAAAGCGTTACGTACCTGATCCCAAACATGTGATACATTGGCAGGGTATACATGTATGTCAACAATGTATTATGTTTGTATCAAAAATATATTTTTCATTTGAACTGATTATGACAATTGTTGTATGTAGGTAGAACCAGATGATGAGTTCTTGGTACAACCGCAACATATTCTAGATCGGAGAGAAATAACGCTCCATAGGCGATTCATCCCCCAAGTTAAAGTGCAGTGGAAGCACTTTGGCTCGAAGGAGGCTAGTTGGGAGGATGAGTATGTTATTCAAGAAGCCTATCAATAGTTTTTCTCATTGATCAAATAACACTGAGGACAGTGTTTGTTTCAGTGGGGGAAGATGTAACACCCTGTTTTAATTTACTTATTGGTAAATAAACTTGTTATGACACATTTTGAATGAGTAACGAATAAGGATATTCGTTTACAGTACTTTAATATATTATCTTTTGTCTTTTTCAAAAAAAGAGTTAATTAATAATTGCCTTGAGTAAAAAAGAGGAAGTAACTGATTGGTAAATGATTCCAAGAACCCAGGGTAAAAAGGTGAAGACAGTTCTGACAGTTACCTTCCCAAAAAGGATTAAAAGGAAAATCCTAAAAAGGGAAGGGGTTCTGTGCCGAAAGGATGTTTGGATTTAGCAATAGGTTGTTGCTATGAGTTATCCAAAGCTAGTGTGGAAACTAGTGGAGCTCAGTGAATACCTAAGTGAAGTAAAGACTGGATTTTGATCCTGAGGTCTAACTTCCTGTATCAGGAAATTACCTAGGCCCTAGTGAGGAGCAAGGGGGGAGCAGAGGACGTGATAGCCTCTCTCAATGTTGGGAGGACTATCAATTACCAGAAGAATCCTCTGGGATAGGTATTTAAGTATCTTGAATTTACAGTTTAAACATTGATAACAACAGAAATAAGCCTTACTATAATGTTCTAATTGTTACAGGTAATGTTTACTGTAAGTTGCAATTATAAATTATTTTCTATCAGAATTGTTTCAGGTAGTGTTACTATATGGCACAACTATAAATTATTCTTTGTATAATGATTAAAATTTGTGTCCACTGTAAGTAGTAAATGAGGGGTTACAATGAAAGGAGTATGTTCAAACAACTCAGTAAAATCAACTTATGACAAAACTATTATTTTTTCTAACAACCTAGTACTAATAAATTCAAAAGCATTGACAGATAAATTTATGTGATATCAATACATTAGAGGTTATGTTACAAAGAGCATAGTAAACAATGAAACAAGATAATATGGATAGTAGGGTTACTATGCAGTAAGAATTCATGGGTTTAGGCCTACGAGTTTAGTACCCGGACCCGAGGGATGGGTCTGGGTTCACGTCCCTTGAGCCAATAACCCGAGGTGTGTGTGTGTGTGTGTATATATATATATATATATATATATTCCTTTAAGAAAACTAGTGGAAAATTTGAAATAATAAACTAGATTATGCAGAAGAAAACAAAATAACATTTCAGGATCTCTTAAATAAATAATGCACAGTAAATCCTTACATTAAACAAATAGTATATGACTGTAGGGTCTAGAAATTGACAGAATAGACAGTCCTCATTTATATGAAGGATAAAACTCTTACATTGTTCGTTCACTGAAATAGAGATAGGAAAAAGAAACAACTTTGATGTTGGAATCTAATACATGCAGGAGGAACCAAAAGACAAAATATACAGTAGCGGTGACTGAAAGTCCAAATAGTGGACTAAGCACCTAAATAAAATACACCTAGAATTTAAGTTGAGGAACGAAGTCCTTTCTTCTGTTTTAATAGATACAAAGCAATTTAAATAAATAAAAAAATTGAGTAATTTTACGAAGAGGGCCAAGCCCTAATGGAACCCTTTTGTAAATAGTAACCAATAAATAAGAAATTCACGGCTAATCTGAAAAAATTTCACGATAGAAAAACCCCAAGAACCTGCAGGAGACAGAAGGGTGGACGTGATTAAAAACACGAGTAAACCCAGTTAATAATATCATAACCTTAGAACAGTGAGTGAGGAAAGAGACTACCGGTAAGGAAACTCGCGAGGCTCTTGAGAATGTCCTGATGCTGACCTCGACCAGCATGAAAACCCTGTGTTCAAAACTGTGGTTGAGGGGATTGGAGCCATGGAAGAATTAAAAAAAACCAAGACAAAATATAAACATATCATAAGCTAAATATTGTCGAAAACTATTACCTATTGCGTTGAGGAGGCCAGGAAGGTTGTGCAAAAGCATAGTCGATATTCCTCTTTGCGATGGATTTGAATCCTTGGAGTGCCGAGAGAAACAACAAGAAGAATAAAGCATTACAACTGATCTCATTACCATACTGTTGCATAGGGAAAACAAACTTAGAAAAATAAATTTTGCAGGAAATAAACCAAATGCAATGACCAGCAGAGATTAAAAGGCATCGCAATACCTCTATGGACCCGCAAGACAAGTGCGTCATGGTCATATCGATGGTGGCACCATGTTGCAGAGGAAGTCACCTAATGTTTGACATGAGAATGAACCAAACTTGCAGAGCTGAAACCTGACCTCGATGGCGGAACAAATGAACACACAGGCAGAAGGATGGGGCGGGTGGTTACCCTAACCATCCTTCCCTGCGTCGGCACCATCGATTTCCAAGGATAAGAATCAGATGGACAGATTAGCCCAAGAGCAGAGCATAGGACAGGTCGAGCTCATCAGAGCGATCAAGACATGTATTATTAAAAACTATTAACATCTCCTCAATACAATTGTACCGACAATTAATCCTTTACAATAGATATTATATGCAGCAAAGATCTAAGGTCCGAAAAAGGACCATAACACATTATTGCAAATACAATCAGCGTGGTAAGGATATACGGTGTATTAATATCAAACGTTGTGGGAATCCCAATGGGACCACCGAACTCAAAGAAAAACGTATTAGATGTTAAACATACAAACCTTTGGAAGGACATTGCAAATGTATGTAGACTCAAATTTTGTGAGCTCAAGTATTAATTAGTCTTTCTAAGTTATTGTCTAGTATTAATTAGTCTTTCTATTTATTGTTTAGGATGATTATTAAAGTTGAAAATCATAAGAATAACCCTATGCATGCTTTAAAGAATATTGTTGATATAGTGTATGGGAAGATATATGTAAATCACAAGAATTTAGTAAATAATCACGTGGAATGATGTGTTTATTCGTTAATATAAAGATGATGGTAACAAGCCAATAAAAAAAATAATTTATGTGGAAGGAAGTAATTATTGTGTGAATGTTACATAAGGTGTAAAATTAGAGTAGAGAATTAAAAAAAACAAATAGTCATGAATAGTAGATTTTTTGTATCATTGCAGAGTCTTGTTAAATAATTGACATTGAACATAGATAATATCTTCAGATAGTGGATGTTGTTGCTTATGATTCAGAAATTTAATGTTGATTTCTTAACATCATCTTGCCTATGACAACTACTGTAAAATATAATAACACAAACAATATTCCATGTAGGATTTTTTTATAAGTATACTATATGAAGTTGAGTAGGATCTTCATAGTTTTAGATTGAGTGAGATATTGATAATATTTTCTTCAAAAGTAGGAAGAAGTCTACTATAGTCAAGGCTACTAGCCTAGCCTTTATTAATACAATATTGAGATTTTGATGTGCAACTACATTATTTATAGACAAAACCTAACAAAATGTGGAAATATTAAAAAAAAACACATAAATTATTTCCATTGGAATTCATTCTGACCTTAAATTATTTTTTATTGGCTAAGAGTTGATTTTCTTTGGACATATGAAAACATGTTAACAACCAAAGACCTAGAAACAAGAGTAAAACTTTACCCCCTTACAAATCACCAACCAATTATTTTAGACGGTCACTTTATATCTATAAATAATGATGTAGTTGCACATCAAAATCTCAAGGTTGTATTAATAAAGGCTAGGCTAGTGGCCTTGGCTATTGTAGACTTCTTCCTACTTTAGAAGAAAAAAAGATCAATATCTCACTCAATCTAAAACTATGAAGATTCCACTCAACTTCATATATTATGCTTGTAGACATCCTACATGGAATAATATTTGTGCTATTATCTTATAAAGTAGTTGTCATAAGCATGATGATGTTAAAAAATCAACTTTAAATTGCTTAATCATAAGCAACAACATACATTGTCTGAAGATATTATCTACCTTCAATGTCAGTTCTTTAATAAGACTCTAAAACGATACAAAAAATCTACTAATCATGACTAAATTTCTTTGTTTTTTGAATTCTCTACTCTAATTTTACACCTTACTCGTAACATTCTATACATTTTAAAATAAGAAACTTATTCTTTATTAGTTTTTTTTTCATTTATTTTTGGAATTGTAATAATCTAAATAAAAATTAAATAATTAAAAATTATTTAGACATTTAAAAATATTATTTTAATAATAAAAATTATAATTTAACCAAAAATAATTATATACTTAAATTTAAATAACAATTACTTTAAAATTTTAATAAAATATATTTCAAATCTCGTTATTAGATTTTAAATCAAAATAATCCTACTACATTGATCCATCTTCCACTTTTATCCTTTAAAAATTCCCTTGGCACTCTTGTCCCCCTTCTCATACATATTACTCATCACCTCATTATAAAAATCATATTTAACACAATTATTTATCTCCTTTTGCAAGTAGAGGGAATTTATTTAAATCGTAAAACACTTTATGCAAATTGAAATTTAGTTAACCATATGAATACCAATAATTTAAATCGATGTTCATTTTAATTTAAATTCATGTTCATTTTAGTTTTAAATATACAGAATGTTGAGGAGTTTTCAAATTTAGTTATTCACATTAATACAAATAATTTAAATCCATATTAATTTTAAGAATTTTAAATGTTCAAAATTATGAAAAAGGAGTTTTCAAATTTATTTATTCACATTAATATAAATAATTTAAATTCACGTAATTTTAATAATTTTAAATGTTTAAAATTATAAAACAAAAAAAATATTTTAAAATAAATTTTAATTTTAATTTTTTTATAAATTGAGCATGTTGATATGTTTGGGAATCTATTGATAATTAGAAACAAACATATTTTATCCTCTCAACTCTTGACATTATTTTTTTAATATTCAGAAAAGAGCTTAAGATTCTAACAAATTGCAACCCAATATAAACAATTTCGATTCACATGGATATAGATAATTTCAAAAAAAACAAACCCAAAAAAAACTAATAAAAACTAATAAAAATAAAAGTACTCAATCTTTAACTAAAGAAGATCCAATGGTGCAATCTCTAGTGGAGGAGATGGCAGACGTCTTCTCCAAGGCAACCCAGAGTGCTCGTCGGTCCTCCCACTTGCACACAGGCACAAAGATCACAGTTGCCTGAATCAGAAATGTGGGATGTCCATTTCAAATAATCATGATAATAATTAATAAATACAAAATAAAGATTTTAATTATTCAACTAATTGTTTGTTATTATGAATTTATGTACATTATTTTATCTGTATGCAAAATTTTTGATACTGTGATAAATTAGTTTTAATAAAATAATCTTTTGTAAGTAAATATGTATTTTAAATGGCAATATATAAATTGTTTAAATAATCAAAATAATTAAAAAATTTATTTTCAATTTCCAATTAATCACGATAATAATTAATAAATACAAAATAAAGATTTTAATTATTTAACTAGTTGTTTGTTATTATGAATTTTGTTTATTAACGTAAATCGTAAGAAATAAATTTTTTTCTAGCTATATAATAAGAAGTTGGAAGTTTATGTTGGGGAATAATTTGGAACTAAATCAATTAGGTACTAGAATAAATTTTTTTTAGAGGTGTAGTATACAAAAGATTTCAAAGTATTTTTTTAGTTAATTTTAACTAAGTTAAAATTATGGCAGAGATTTTGTTTAATCTGAATGTAAAACAATTTCCATTTTAATGAAAATTGTTGGTTTTTTTCTTCTGAAAAAAAAAATAATAATAAAAAATAAAATGTGTAGATTTCTAGTGGCCTTTAGGTTTTTTAGGATGTTGAATCCATATATGTATTCTAAAAAATATTTTAGAAAATAATCAATCACAATCTTACTTGAAATTGTATGGTTGAATTCAGATTTTTTTATAATTTACAAATGTATTTAAAGTAAAATGTTTATAAGATGATTTAAAATAATAATAATGATAATTAATAACTATTAAAATGTTTTAATATTTTTAAATTATAAACATTATTTATAAATAAGAAATAAAATTGTAAATTTCAATTTATAAAAAAATTAGGTTAATTTGTTTATATATATATATATATATAAAAGTAATAATGTTTATATAAATAATTATATATTGATAATAATTTTAAAACATATGAGTTGAAATTGCTCATAGTGTTTTGGATTCATGGCGAATTGGTGTAATGTTAAGGGAATCTTTGTGATAGATCATTGATTCAAATCCCTCGTGGGTTTAGTTTATGAAAAAAAACATATGAGCTAAAATTATCTATAAACCCTAACTGCGACATTTTTTTATTTTCCTTCCATCCGCTCTTCTAATGGCTAATGTCGATGGAGGGAGTGGCACTCCCTCCTTAGTATAATTGTTTTAGGAGGAAATTATAGGGACCAACATACGTCCTCTATCTCCAATTCTTGGGGCCAAATTCTGATGGATAGCCATAAAACTCGCAACTTGCTTCCCCACAATTTGGTAAACAAAGGTCAGGGAGTTGTTTTCCCAAAGAGACAATAGACCCTAAATTTGAAGTCCGCTAAATTCAAATTAGATAATATATACAATTTATGAAGGATCATGCATTGATTGGGAAGCATTTGGGTATCCAGTCATCAAAGAAAGCTCTATCCCAATGGGTGCATAATAAATGAAAACCTAAGGGCCAAATCAAGCTCGAATTATGAGATAATGATTTTTTTACTATTTTTCTTGGTAATCTTGAGGACTAAAACTGGAATTTTTAGAATAAGCCATTATTTTTTAATTCATTCGGTTTATATCTACATTTCTGAATAGAGAATCTTGCACTAGACAAGGAGGATTTCACAACAACACCTATTTGGATTTGGGTGTACTCACTACCAAGGGAGTTTTGGGATGACGAAACTCTCATTAGAATCAATAATTCAGTCCTCAAAAATTTTGTGAAAGTATCAGATGAAACCAAGAAATATATGAACATATTTGGACCCCTTATGGAATCAATAGATATATATTACCATGGAAAATTATGGAACCAAAATCTTGATTATGAGCATATTACATTCAGATGTTAGTGGTGCCATGAATATGGTCATTTATTTTGCAATTGTCCTTTGTTAGATGCAAAATAAATCCTTGATCCAGTTTTGGGCCAGGATAATGAAGGTTTCACTTTGGTGGATCATAAGCATCATAACCCTAAGTATCGACATGCTTAGTTGAAGTCTTCGAAGACAAAGATCATTGAATCCAATCGATATGACCCAGTCATCTCTCGTAAACCCTCTAAGCCTCCTCAGATTGAGCCAGTTCTAGAAGTTGAAATGAAGGACTATGTCCCCATTAGTCTATTTTCATTTCTTCACCTCCTTCGCTTGTTAATCCTTCCCTGTTCACCCATCCTCCCCCTAATTCCAACATCCCCTCACCTTTGCCACTATTATTTCTCTCTATATTTCCAGAATGGCCTGGTCAAGGCCCAAACCAAGCTAAGGACATCGATTTAGATTCCCTCAACCTACTTCTATTGGCCAAAGCTCAGAAAGAAAAATATAATTTTAACCTCTTGGAACATCAAGATCGTATGTTGGGTTGTTCCTATCTGAAATATATCCATGTAGTTTCGAAATCAAATTTAGTAGCTACAAGGACTGGGCTAGTTGGGGTCTAAACACATTCATTAAAAGATCAAGTTAAACCCCATTAGGATGAAAAGAGACGATGTGAAAAGAGAAACCTGAAACTCTTAGATGAGTTAGGAAGCATAAAGGTGAGCTTAAGGTGGGTTGGGTAATCACAAAAGCCTTTCGTGGCTTCAACAAATCTCATTCATGAAAATAATCTCTTGGAATGAGAGGATCATAAACTAAAAGTGAAATAAACAACTCTTGAAAGTAAAATGCTATTCATAAAATTGCTCAACAATGATGATTCATGAAACATAAATTTATAGAGATGTTATTAAAAATTTAATCAACAAATGGGGTAAAAATTATCAAGCAATTGCGATAGATGTGTATGGAAAATTTGGAGGCTTAGGCATGATATGGAATGACCAGGATCTTGGGGCCATTAATATGTTTTCCTCTTATTGTATTCTCACTAAACATTTACAACAATTAGTATAGGATATTCCTACAATCTATCCTATTTCTATGGCCCTACTTTACTGAAAGATAAACAATTTTTCCTTAATTCCATCTCCTATGTCCATAGAATTATCTACTCCTCTCACTGGATTATTGTCGGGGATTTTAACCTCATCAAATATTTGGATGAGAAGAAAGTTATAATTAGATTATTGGAGGAATAATCTGTGTTATTATAGGAGAGAATAGATTAGCAACATCACATTGACATAAATATGAAGAATTGAATTTATGTGGAATAGTAGACTTGGAGAACAATATCAAATAACTTCAAAGTTGGATCGATTTTTAATATTCGAGGACATCATGAACTGGGATACATTTTTAAAATCTTCAATAATCCCCATCCATGGATCATATCACTAGCCCATCTACCTCAATATAGATATGAAATCCAAGCCACAAAAAAAAACCATTCCACTTTGAGAAATTTTGGATGCAGCATCCAGACTAAATTAATATTCAACAATGGTGGGGAAAGTTAGGAAGTCTGATGGGATAAAAAACGTTCACTTTTCATAACACTAGTAGAAAATGACAAAATTAGTGACTAGTTGACTAAAAACGTTAGTCACCGCAATTATTTCAATTGAATTACTACTAATTTTAAGCAATTTTAAGTGACCGAACTAAAACGACTAACTTAAATGACTAATTTAGTCTAGGGATAAAATATACGACTAGATAATAATTGACTAAACTAAAATCAAATAAATTAAATGGCTAATTTAGTCTAGAATTAAAATATATGACTACATAATAAGTGACAAAATTAATAATGGTTAACGTAAATGACTATTATAGTCCAAGAATAAAAATATGACCAAATAACAAGCACAACAAGTACATATGAATTAGTCATTTATGTTAGTAATTTTTAATTGTGGACACACTATTTGTTATGGGTTTTTTGTGGCATTGTTACATAACATGGTTGATTATTGCACTAGATTCATATATAATGATTTTATTAATTTGTATTCAAATTCTTTTGATATATACATGGTAAATTGATATAAATCTAGAATTTTACTCTAAAGCCATATTATTCTATAGATACATGCATTACAAAAATGTTCATGAATTCTAATAATGCATTCACATTCTTACAATGTGAACGCACTATTATTAGAAAACCATACATACTAACAATTCGTGTGGTTCTTTAATTATGTAGAATAACATGCCATGGATCCCATATCCAAGTTGAAATCTAAATATCCCTTAGAGAGTATCTATGTGGTTGTTTGGGGGTTACATCATGTTCCTTGAACTATAAAAGCTTTATTTAGGGCATAAGGTCCTCTTTTCTCCTACCTTTGAGATATTCCATTCCCCAAGACCCATTATTATCATGTAAACCATATCCATGGTGAAAAATATCCCCCATAGAGGCCAAATATCCCCTAGATATGTTTCATGTAGTAATTATGATCCTTCCCTGACCATGGTTAAGGCCCCAAGTGCCATACATGGTCCAAAAACACTCCTAATGATATTAAGGCCAAACTTAAAGGCCCCAAGACCCAAATATTTCACACAAAACCTTCAAATAGGATCCATATCATACCTAAATGCTAGATATATCTTAGATAGGATATGTGTGGTGGTTTGAGGCCTTATTCACATCCCTTGAACTAAATAATTTTTGTTTAGGGACTAAGGATCTTTTTTTCCTTCCTTATCCATCGTAGAGGCCATAAAACCAATCCTCATTATGTAAAACATACTATTTGTTCCCATATTTCCATTCTAATATTATATTCATTGACATTAAATATGAGAAAGAATTTTTTTAGGCATAAGGTCCTTTTTCATTCCTTGGCCAAGATATAAGACCTAAGTCTCATATATGATGTGGAAAACCTCACAATGGAACCCTCATCTTATATGGAGGCCTAAAATCTCTCAAAGATGATTTATATTGTTCTTTATGGTCTTTTCCATGTAGTGTGAGCCAAAGAAGTTTCATTTTTGTATTGAGGCCACTGTTTTCATCCCTTTGCAATGGTACAAGCCTAAGACCCATTATTATTATGTAAAACATAACAATGACACTAAAGATCCCCCATATACGTCAAAGATCCCATATAGAGGTTGTTATCACTCCATCGGATCTCTAAGGCTGAGAAAGAGTCCAAACAGAGGTAACCACAGACCAATATTTTAGCTTGGTAGCTAGCCCTACCAAAACGGAGAGGGCTCTCTCCACAATGTCACAACCAAGAGGATTGGATGAATTAGGGTTTTAGGCTAGGTATGAGTATAGGGGCTTTTTTGATTTTTTTTTGTTGGATGTTATAGCATTGATTAGAGACTCTAGTGTAATCAGTATGGCTAAGTCAAACCTTCATGCTCTAGACATCAACTTGATTTTAGCCTTGTCCGATAATGAAGAATAAGTGAATCTCATTCAGGTATCCGATATTTTTTTTCATATCCATGATATTCTGATATTGTTTATGTTTTGCAATACCTAAACCCTCCTATAGGCATGACTAAGAGTCAAGGTAGATCTTTGAAGCTCAAAGCTTCTAAGTATTGCATATTGGACAATGCACTTTACTAGAAGGATCTCGAAGGTGTGTTTCTGAACTGTTTGGTCGAAGAAAAACCTAAAGAAGTGATGAATGACTTCCACAAAGGAGATTGTGGGCGCCACTTATATTGGAATACCATGACCAATAAAATATTGAGTGGGATATTATTGGCCGACAATTTTTGCAGATTTCTACAAAATAGTAATGAGTTGCCACGAATTTCAAGTTTTTCAAGGTAAGAGAAAGTTTCCCCGATTACCTCTTCAACCTATTTCAGTACATACACCATTTCAATAGTGGGGCCTAGATTTCATAGGAGAGATTCACCCAGCATCATTCGCACAACACAAGTGGATATTGACAGCCACATATTACTTTACAAAGTGGATCGAAGCGATCCCGACCAAGCAAGAAACAAATTATGTCATCATTAAATTTTTAGAAACTAATATTTTGTCTCGTTTCGGTTTTCCTACTAAGATTATCACAGATAACGCGACATCATTCAAGCCTAAGAAGATGATTGAGTCTTGTGATAGATATAACATTAAGTTGGGACACTCTACTGCCTAATACCCACAATGTAATGGATTGGTGGAGTCCTCTAATAAATCCTTGATTAGTATCATTAAGAAAATGTTAGAGGAAAATAAAAAGAATTGGCATAAGAAGTTGATCAATGCATTGTGAGTAGACCAGGTAAGTATTAATAATTCTATTGGGATGTATCCTTTTCAATTTGTGTATGGTGTCGATACTGTGTTTCCTTCATCATTAGCAGTCTCAGTAATGAAATTGTTGCAAGAAACAAGGACTGAGGAAAATGACATACAACGCCAGATTAATCAAATGATACACCTTCAATAGAAAAGAGATGAGGTATTCAGAATACTTCAAAACTCCATGATAGGATAAAGAAAATCTATGATCGGAAAAAAAAAGGAAGACAACTTCAAAGTTGGAGATGTAGGACTCCACTAGGATGCTAGAAATAAGGATAGCGGTAAACATGGAAATTTTGAAAATTTATGGAAAGGGCCATATCAGATTTCTTCTTGTCGGGGACCAAATGCTTATTTTCTTGAAGAGATGAATGGACAGGAGTGTTTAGGAGGACCAGTGTATGGTAGGCTCCTTAAGCACTATCTTTTTTGAAGCACATTTTTCAATTAGTTTTCCATTTCATTATAAATGTCAGTTACATTTTCTGCAAGTGTGACGTAGAGAATCACTGGAGTTCGGAGCTCGAAGTGAAGGCCATGGAGCTTCACTGATTTTCTTCCATTTGAAAAGTTACGTTTTCAGTCAAGTAAGTCAATATTGAGTCAATTTTTAGTCATTTGAGTTTGTCTTGAGTCAGTCTATATTTTCTGAGTTATCAATTTTCTGTCATGTTTTGAGTTTTTGACCATATTGGCCCAAATAAATAATGTTTTCTGGTCTATGGTGTTATTGACACCCCTTTCAGAGTTATCATACCCAATAAGGCCAATGTTAGTGTCAGTATTTGCATCCTATCATCAATGATAAAAAATCCTCTTTTCATATCATTTTAGGAGTCCCACTCAGAAATTTTTTATCATTCCACTAGTTCATGCAAAAAATTAGTCACTGATGGTAGCCCTAGTCCAAAAAAAATCACTCTTCCTCAAATTTGATTACTTGCTGGCATAGTTTCATACCTTGCTAACTATACACCATCCATAAAGTCAGTATCATCTTGTCATCACATCATTCATACCATTATGAAGTTCAATTCTTCAAGGTATCATTAGGTCTTTTAAGTTTTTCAAGGTTTCATTAGGTCATTAGGGTTTCCAAGGTCCAATAAAGCTTCATTTCCACTGCATAAGACCAACAAGTAAAGAGTGATCCAATAACATGTCTTCACCATATGAAGATGATTTGTGAAGAAAAATTCTTGTTTCAGCATGTAATTTTGGTTTTCAGATTTAATTTTAAATTTTCACTATGTAATTTTATGTCATCAAAATGTAATAAGTATCATGATTCCCAAGTTGCTAACTCAGAGTTCCAACATGCCAAAGCATAAAAAATTTCAAATCAAAGAGTTCTCAAAGTCATCAGATGATCAATTTGTCAAGGAAAAATTCAAGTGCAAAGGTAAAAATTTAGAGTTTAAAGTGAAAGTGAAGAAAGGAAAAAGTGGGTCCCAAGGCCCAATTCATTCAAATCATAAAGTATAAATACCACCAAGACATCACAAACAAACTCATTTTCACTCCCAAAAGTCAAGCTTGCACTCCCTTAGCCAGAAAAATAGAATTGCAGGGTGATAGGCCTAGTTTTTTAGTGGCATTACACTTTCAAAGAGTGGCGTTGTGCTTTCAGAAGTGGCACTACACTTAGAGTAGACAGTACAGTTTTTCGTTTTCCCACTGGTGTTGCACTTCTGGGCAAGGCATTGCGCTTTTTCCCGATGCACTGTGCTTTTTTCCAGTGACCGCTCTAGGCACCAAAACTCAGCAAAAATCTCCCAAACTCTCAAAAAATGCTTATTTCACCATCTAAAAAGTAAGTACAAAAATTTTCTTGCCTCCTTGCACTTCTAAACAATCATTTCATAATGTTTTTGTTTTTAGAGAAATTGGCATTTGATCTAGTAAAGAAACCCTAGTTTTATCCCAAGTTCCAAAATTTTATACCCTAATACCCTGAATTTCATTCCCACATATCTAAAAACCCTATCCTTACCCTTACACTACCATTTCGTAGTCTCTAAATCCCTTTCCCTTAAAACCCTAAGTGCTAGGCTTCTAAATTTCCTAAGCATCCACTTCACCAAACCTGTAATAAAATTACTATTCCCAATTCCCTAAATATTTTAACCCCCTACCACCTCACATAGTTCAATAACCCCTTCCTCCATCTCCCTAATTTTTCCTAGACCTATCTCCACTCTTATTTCCTCATCCCTAGGGTTTCTAGACCGAAATACCATGGAGGAGGAAAACCGAGACTACATGGAGGAAGAAGAGAGGGAAGTGAGAAGGCCACATAAGGGAGGTCATATCAGAAAGTATGAGGAAATTCAAACTCATAAACATCATGTCTCCATCATTTTTCAAGAAGTCATTCCAAGGGACAAATCATTTGCCACACATAGGGCCAATTTTTCTTCAAACTATCTTTCTGACCAAATGGTGATTAATTTTACAAAATTAAAAGAGTTTTTTTTCCATCATAGGTCAAGTATGAAAAACCTCCTTCCATTTTTACACAGGTGTCATATTTTTAGAGAAATGTAAAAACTACTATTGCTACAAGAGAGTTGCTTCACTTCTGGAGTAACCTTGGGAAAATCGATTTGGCTCCCTGATGGAGTGTCCAAATGACTTGCGTGATAGGTCAGATGTAACTAGACCTAGAGATATTTCCAATGAGATATTCAGAGCTCAATTTGGAGTTGAGGAAGGCTTCCATAAGTTTCCTACAAGAGCACACTGCATTTTTGCACCCTCATTCTGCACTTTTTGACCAGTCTTGGGAGAATTGATTTTTGATGGGATATACTTGATAATTTTTAGTTCTTGATAGGTCCATTGTGTAGCCAAGAGAGAGATATTTCCAACATGCCATCATGAGATCAGTTTGGAGTTAGGTAAGGCCTCCAAAGATGGAAAGCAAGAATGAGTTGCACTTTTCCTTAAGGCATTGCGCTTTTGCCAGAGGTGGTGCTGCGATTTTTCAAGGGACCTCCAAATGAAAAACAACCACCACCATTGGATTTAGAAGCCCCTAAAAATGAAATTTTGACACTTTTAAAAGAAAATTTTTACAATTTGGCAGGGATAAATGGCTAAAAACACCTCTGCCATCATTTTCACACAGGTGTTGCACTCCTGAACAATGTTGGGAGATTTGAATTTTGGAGGGCCAAAACTCATCATGTTTGGAAACCAAGTACATTTTTAGAAACTAGAAAGGAAAGGATTTCCAGTGAGCTATCATAAGCCCAATTTTGAAATCAGAAACCTCCTCAAAATTTGACCTTAAGTTGGCACTTCGCTCCTGACCAGAGGCTAATGTTTCTGAATTTTCTTTGCATTTTTTATTTCCACCTTGGAAAATCATGTTTTTATTGATGCAATTCATGGATGTAAATTTAATTTTTATTTTTTAAAGTTACCTAGGGTAAATAAATTAGGTAAAAATTCTTCATGAGGTGTAATGAATCAGTTCACTTAAGTTAGGGATGAGTCACTTGGACCTCCCTACACTCTAGGTATGTAGTTCAAATTTTGGTGCAACAGGTCCTAAACATAGGGATTCGACCCCTGAGGTTGGGAGAGGTTTTTTGAGATCTATATATTGTAACTTTTTACTCATTTCAGTGGTTGGATGTTTTTTCATTAATCAGAGACTCTAGTGTAATTAGTATTTGGCAGGAAATTAATAAAAAGGTTGTAGCTATTTCTTTGGGATAACTGCGGTATGGAAATTTAGCATTGTTCTTCTTATGTCTCATTATGTATGAATTTTTTGTTTCATGATCCATTTCATCTCTATTATATGTTGGTTTTCAAGTTGATAAACATAATACATATCTTGTGCTATGTTTTGGGAACATCTTCATAGTTTGTTCATTTTATTTAGTTTAGAAAGAATTCATGCTTAGCCTTGCTCTTTCTAACTCCTCATCAGTCTGATACATCTCACCTTGAAACCCTAAAGTGTTAGGTTTTCTACCTACCTTTCCCTATTGAATCTTTGCAACCCTAATCTTATTTGCCTTGACCTAGCCTCTTTGACCTAATTCACCCATCCAACAAAACAATTCAAACAAACCCCTCTACTCATACCTAGCCTAAAACCCTAATTCATCCAACCCTCTTGGCTGTGAAATTTTGGAGAGAAACCTCTCTGGTTTGGTAGGGCTAGCTACCAAGCTGAAATATTGGTTTGTGGTTGCCTCTGTTTGGACTCTTTCTCAACCTCAGAGATTCAGTGGAGTGATAACAGAGGTTATGTGTTGTTATTTGAGAACCACTTCCAAAGCTTAATCATCAAATATTCAAATAAGGCCTAAGCCCCTTATAACGTTCCTATTTTGACCAAAACTACAGTTTTAAGCATCATATGTGATTTGAAAACCTCCAAGTTTCATTAAGGTTTAATTATGAGGCTTGAAGACCCAATCATAGTGTGAAAAACCTTTGAATGGTATACACATCCCTTCTAGAGGCCAACGAATATCCCTTAGAGAATATAATTTATGTGGTGGTTTGAATATTTTTTAATGGCCACTGGTTATTTAAGAATTAAGCCCCTTTTATTTAATGTCCTTATTTGGCCATAATAAAAGCCATGGGACCCATTATTATTATTCAAAACATACTAAATTCCCATATTCCCAACTATAGGTCCTGTTCATGGAAATTGAGCATGAGAAATATTAATTTAGGGACTAAGGCCCTTGTTTTCCTATCTTAACCATAACATAGACACTAACTCCGATGTGTGGTGAGAAAAAATCCTATGGTGCCCATACCCCAACTTAAGACCAAAGATTCATTAAAGAAGATCTATGTGGGTTTTAAGTCTAGCTCATTTCTTCTTGTAAGGCCTAATTCCCTTGTTTACGTCCCCTACCCATGGCAAATTCCTTAAATCCTATACATGGTGTGAAAAAATTCCTAATGTAATTGATATCCCATATATTCATAAGAATATTTAGAGAGGATAGATGTGGTTGTTCAATGCCAAATTCACGGCCGTTGAGCACGAGAAGCTTCATTTTATAAATAGAGGTATTTTTCTCCTTCCGCCATTCTAATTCTTATTATGCAAAGAATAATAATGGTGCCCATATTCCTAGTCTAAGGCCCTTTTCATTTCCATTGTTAAAGGCCTTGAGAGTTATTTCTAGTGTGAAAAATGTGGTAATGTTGTGCAAATATTAGTAAAGATAAAAGCCCCAAAGGAAATTCCTCCGTTGGTCATAACCTCTTATAATTCTAAACCTAGGCAGTTGGCCTCATTGTGATAGGTGGAAGCTTAGTCCAAAAACAAAAAAATTTCAAACCTTAGGAGGGGCATGTTATCATACCTTTTTATGTTTATATTAAAACAAGAAAAGACCGCATAATTTTAATTTTGAGTCTTTTAATTTTTTCTCAATACATGAGAAAAGATTACTACATAAACAAATAAAACTTCAAGAAGGTTATACTCTTGACACATATAAATATCACTTCATAAAACTACTAATTATGTTTGTAAGTTTTACATATTAAATAATTTATATACAACTTAATATCTTATTTTTTTGTTTTAAATATTATTATTGACATTTAATTTTTAATTTTAATTTTAGATTAATTCAAATTCCCATGTGCAAAAAAACCCACCCTTCACCCTAGCCTCCCATTTCCCTCTTGCAAAAAAATCCATCCTTCACCCCAACCTCCCAATTCCTGCCTGCAAAAAATCCACCCTTCACCGTTGGAAGCCCTCAACCCGACATCGTTCCACAAAGCTAGAGCAGCAGGAGGGAGGTCTCGGTCGGTTGACATCTTCTACCCTTGCGGAGAAAGTATTTACAATGTGAAAGCTTTAATCTTTGGGTTATTTGTGGTCTCGTGGCCTACTATGCTTGTGGGGTATGGACATAATGGGTAGGTTGAGGAGGCATTGAAGTTGTTTCAGAAAATTCCTGAAAGAAATGTGGCCTCTTGGAATGCTATGATAGTAGGAGATGTGCAGAGAGGGTGTGTTGATGATGCCATGAAGTTGTTTGTGGAAACACTAAAACGCCAAAAACGAGATTTGGTTTCCTAGACTTCTATGATTGCAAGATGCGCCCAAAATGGGAATATTGACAAGGCCCTGGAAATCTTTGAACATATGCCAGCAAAATATTTGGTCTCATGGAACACGATGGTTTCTAGATATGTGCAGAATGGGTTAGTTTATGTGGTTTTAAATTTTTTTGAGAAAATTCCTCAACAAGATGTGGACTCATGGAATACCATGATTGCAGGTTATGCATAAAATGGCTATTTTGAAGAGGCTCTGAAACTCTTTCAAAAAATTCAACTCAAAAAAGTAAAACCCAATGCAGAAACCTTCCCCAATGTTCTACCAGGTTGTGCCAATTTTGTAGCTCTCAAGTCTGGAAAATATCTCCACTAGGATATAGTTAAAAGTGGTTTTGAGTATGATGCCTTTACTAGATGTGCCCATATAGACATGTATGAAAAATATAGCAACATAGGTGATGCAATTAAAGTGTTTGATAGAATGTATACAATAAATGTGGGCTCTTGGAATGCAATGATTGCAACATATGTCATGCATGGATGTGACAAGAAGGCCCTTGACCTCTTTGAACAAATGCAACATTTCAACACAAAGCCGAATTAGGTCACATTCGTTGGTGTTCTCTCTGCATGCTGCCACGCGGGCCTAGTTAAAGAAGGTCGACGATATTACATTTGCAATGGATCACTATTGTTGTATGGTTGACCTTCTTGGTCAAACTGAGTACCTGGATGAAAGACATGACTTTATCAATGAAAATACCAATATAATCTGACATTGTTGTGTGGTAGTCTTTATTGGGTGCTTGTACATCCCATTCCAATGTGGAGCTAGGAGAGAAAGTGGCAGAACACCTTTCTAAAGTTGGTGCACCTTTCTAAATTGAACCCTATGATTACCAAATCTTGTGTTGCATTCAAACATTTACAGTGAAACTGGTTGATGGGATGATATTGAAATAGTATGAAAATGATTGAAACCAAAAATAGGCCTAAATGTAGTTGGATTTGGATGAATAAGTAGATGTATACTTTTCTTGTGGGAGAAAGGTTATATCTCTATTAGATAAAATTTATGCAGAGTTGGAAAGATTGTTTTGGATGATGAAAGGTAGCAGGGTATGCTTCTCACATGATTTGCACTAATGTTGTGATGGAGCAACCGAAGCAAAATATTATTGTCAACATGGTGAGAAGCTGACATTTGCAGTTGGTATTTTAAACACAACCCCGGGACACCTATATGGGTCATCATAAACTTTGAGTATGTGGTGATTTCCACTCTACCATATTGCAGAAATTTTTTTCATTGTCAGGGTGCTAATCCTTTCCAACATTTCAAAGTTAGACAGTGTTATTGTGGTGACTATTGGAAATAGTAGGTGAACTATGAAATCCTCATATGCATCATTTTTCCTTGTTATAAAATGTTCATCTCGTATAATATTTTAGATATGGTGAGATGAATGTAACAAACCAGTATATACAATGTGTATAAAAATCATTGTTTCATAGCTAGTAATCCAAGTGCATGACAAATGTTTAGTGTATGTCATAGTAGCTTACTCCTTTAAGCTAAAGAAACAGATGGGCATAAATAATGTTTAAATTGAATTCCATTGGTCTCATTAATGCACTATTAAAAAATATTTTGCATAAACTATTAATTAATTGGTGAGATCTGTCGGAAATGAGTCATTGAGCCAAAAATACTCCCTTTTTCCATTTTTTGAAAAAATTAGCGGATGCGGCGAATCCAAGTGCATGACAAATGTTTAGTGTATGTCATAGTAGCTTACTCCTTTAAGCTAAAGAAACAGATGGGCATAAATAATGTTTAAATTGAATTCCATTGGTCTCATTAATGCACTATTAAAAAATATTTTGCATAAACTATTAATTAATTGGTGAGATCTGTCGGAAATGAGTCATTGAGCCAAAAATACTCCCTTTTTCCATTTTTTGAAAAAATTAGCGGATGCGGCGAAAAATTCAGATTTTTTTCTCACAAGTTTTCTAGTTCATTTTGTTTTATTGTTCAATTATTTTTTGTCTAGTCGGATATTAGATCCACACTGATTTTTTCCAAATTTGTGTCCTGCAGCATTGTTGAGTGTAGTTTAATGTCAAATTATTTTGAATGAAATTTAGATGTCAGTGGATTTTATGGAAATTTTTTCTGTATTCGTTTCTATGGAATTGTTAAAGTTTTGGACTCTTTCGTAGACAATTTTTGCAAATTGAAAACATATTCATGGTACTGAAGTCAATATCTACCATCCCACCATGTTTTGGAAATTGTTGAAATTGCATGGAAAATGGCATTTTTCTAGGACACAAAAGAAATGAATATGGGAAAAAAATTAGTGTTATACAAAATACTTAAATTGTTGAAACATGTAGTGGAACTCCCCATTTCCATTGAGGATAGCATGGAAATCCCCAAGAACCTGGAAATGACATGAGACATCCCCTGGTGATAGTGGGACATCTCGGGGATGGAAAACTGCCTATCTCTTACATCCCAATGATGCCTTGAGACATATATGTTTCCCCTCCCTGGAGTGGAGGGATGTAGGAAATGCAGGGGACATGTCCCTGCAAAATACTGATAAATGAAACTACATGTTGTGGCTATGATACTGCTAATAGTGCATAAATTAAAACACTTGAATGCCTTAAGGTAAATCCTCGTAGGTATATGTATTTCAAAAAAGGATATTTTGGCAAGCATTTCTCCCAAGATATGAGAAGTGTAGATTGAGTTTTCCATAAATATTCAATAGCTATTAGACAAATCAAATGACACTAAACTGATAAGGATGATAGAAAAATAGCATGGCATTTTCAATATTTTCAATCATGAATCTCAAAAAGGTCCAGATTCTTTTTTTTTTTTTTTTTTCTGAATATGGCTACTTCTATATTGATACAAAAATAGTGTTACATAGAGACCGAAGCCTCGAGAGTTCCAGCCCATTGATGTGGCATTCTTGCTTTACAAGCTGGTAATTGATCATCACAACATTTAGGAGGTAGACTCTGAAAACTTTGAAGAGCAGTGATACTGTCTGTTCCTAACAGGTGACTGACATCTATGACAGAGAATTGAACAGACCTTAACAGTATGAATCCTGTGGAGTAAGCCATAGTAGCAGGATTTTTACAATTTCGTACCATAGAAAAAACAAAAATAACAGTTTTATAACCTGTGACAAAAGCCTGGACTTGGACATGTAGCAGTATATAGCTCCCATGCAGGGGAGACCGTCCATGAAGCAAAAGAGAAACCATAAGAACAGTAGCAGAATTAAGCAGATGCATAAGACTGTAGATAAACACCTTTGGGTCGATGAGAACCAAAACTCGGGAGCGCAAACCTGGAACCACGTTACTGAGCAGAGGGAGGATCTTCCTCGACAATGAGGCAGCCGAATTTGTAAGGATCCTCATCTTCAGGAGGAGGAGCATCCTGGCGCGCAGGACCGCCATCATTTGGAACCGAAGGTTTTGCCTGAGAGCCCAATTTGGCTGCATTGTCCGAAGAAACATTCTGCCGGATGTCCGCCTGAAGAATATTGTGCTCTGCCTCCGCTATGAGCTCCAGAGAAGCCTTCGTGGTGGCGCGAACCTGGTCCGAAGAAGCCTGTTCAAAGGGGGCTGCCCGAAGGTCAATGGTAACCGTTGCAAGGAGAGAAGTATTTTTGACACTGCAGGGGAAATGAAAACGGGCATGGTGAGAATGCACCCTGGAAGACAAGCGAAAGTGCCCAGCGGGATTAAACCAATTCCGACCTCTGCCTCGACCTCTTCGCGGAGCAGGAAGACGAACATGTACGAATTCAAACGAATACGACGAAGAATCGGAGTTGGAGGGAGAGGATCTGCTTATGGCTCGCCCAATGGCACCCCCACGCCTGCAGCGCATTCTCGGGCGTAAGCGGGGCATGGTTTGAGTGATATAAACTTGCTGTCGACTGGAATCGGAGAAAAATGTGCGTTGAAGGTTGTAGGAGGCACTATTAGAGAAATAGAGGCCTGGCAGAATATCTATACAGCAATTCAAAACGCAACGAGACCCTGTGCTGTTGCGTGAGCAGCGCTCAGCAGCAGCAGGGGTGCAACAAACGCTGAGGGGATGAACATACAAGAAATTTCCAGAGCTCGCCATCGCAGAAGTAAGAATGAGCTGGTATCGGGGAGAGAGCTCCCATGAATCTGCATTGAAGAGCCGGACGGTGGCATTTAAATTCAAGAGCATGCGAGGCTGGGTGGCGGTGGTGGTGAGCCACGCGCCAACCCACTTGACCACCTGCTCACCATTAATCGTCGAGACCACCCGCATCCGGGAAAGGTCCAGATTCTTTTACAAAGAAAGGTTTAAGAATAAAATTATTTTCCAATCATGAATCCCTAAAAGGTCCAAATTTTGTACAAATGGGTGTATTATCATTTTCCTTTATGAATTGGAGCATGGGTGGGTGTATTGGAAATTTCCTTTATGAATTGGGGCATACCCCACTTGGATGTTCACTAGGTATTTCCTTTTAGGACTATTCTTATCTTGGATTCCCAATCCTCAAAGAATATAGGTCCTCTTTGACCACTCTTGTCTTGTATACATGTCCAATCCTCAAAGAGTTTCAATCCACTTCCTATTTTTTATTTTCTCTCATCAAGGAAATCACAGTTGTTTATTGAATCCTCCATTCACCATTCTTCCTCCATGCCCTTCACTTGGATGTATGGTTTTTAGTCCTGGCCTAGTGCATGACACATGATGAATAGAATACAAATGTGATGTTTATCATTACTACCTATCAACTATAGAGGATATCCCTATTCCCACTTGATTTACAGTATAGATCCTTTCTCCTTCACAAATAATAAGGATACTTCATGCTCCCTCTAAACTATAGAGGATATTCTCCGAGTCAACCATTTTTGGATATAAAGAAACGAAGTCAATTTATTTCTAAGAGAAAGGAGCATCTCTTACTCTCAATGATGATTGGAAATGTCTAAATGCTTCTTTCTAAATATCATTTTTTCCACAAAGAATTTCCCTAGCGTCGTTCTTGATTTCCAAATATAATTTTGAAGACGATTCTTGGAATTCTAGTTGTGGAAATATCTAGTATTTTTGCCCCCTTCATCAATCCACATTTGACGACTCTTTTGTTTCCATTTCTATGTTTGACACAAAAGTATTTGCCTTTTTTGTGTCTCTAATTCTATTAATTTATGTTTGGAAGCCTCGTTGAAGTAGTGTGTTGAATGTGGATCTTCTAGAAATTTAATTTGGGTGTCAATTTATATAATTTCTCAAATCCTTTATTTTTTTAGATGACAATCCAAAAACCGTACTAACTCTTTTAGCTTTTTCAGCCTATAGAGAGACTCTTGATAGCCGAATTGCCAATGCTCAGATTGAATTTTGTATAGAAGTCTCGAACCATTGAGGTGAATTTCAATTTTTTCAACCAAAAGTGGTTAAACTTAAAGGGAGCGGGCTTCCCTTTTGAAATGTTTGTCCAAACTAAAAAGAGAGGAAAATGATCAGATATTTGCAAGGGAAGAAACCATGAGCTCAAACTGGTGAGATGGTTAGCTAGAAATTTCATCACAAAGAAGCAGTCTAGTCTTTTTGAAATCCCATAAGATCTCCATCTATCATTCCTCCATATCGATCCAATTGTGCCAGACTTAATATATATAAAATAGTTTCAGAAAAATAGGTCCTTGAAGTGTGTTGCGAGAGTGTCTAGAATGTTTCGACTTCAATTTTAAAGATTATCTCCATTTTTAAAAATGGTAGTCCAGGCTATGATTTGCATAAACTAACTCCAATTTAAAAGTTGAAATTTCTCCCATCGTGCAAATGCTTATCATTATGAGATGCAAGATTTACAAACGCTCCCGCCTACTTGTTGGATCATTCATTTGTCTCCAAAAAGAAAACTTTCCCAAACGGTAAGGGGAAGTAATGGGAATACGAGTTGTTGGGATCAAGGACCTTGAAAGAGATCGATCTCGTGCCCTCATAGAAATCTAGGTCTAGCATCACCGTGTGTCTGAGAAAATATAGATAGTTTAGCGTGGCACACTTGGGGAAAGTTATATCAACACTTTGTGCTCATGCATAGGTTGTGATAAATGGGCTCACCTGATGGCGCTTGCAGTGAAGAGTTTGATAAAACTTATGTGCATGAATATAATAATTAGTTGGCTATTTTTCTGGTGAGATGATCTTATCAAATATTCTATTCCTTCGGTGTAACTTTGCACCTTTAGAGGAAAATGCTAGTATATATATTAGTTTTATAAACATTGTTACATTATTATATTATCAATGTAATTTTATAAATATTTTTTATATTATTAGAATTATATTTACGCAATAAGTGTTTCCTCTTTGGCCTCAGATACTGGAAAAATAATACATTCTTTTTCATCATCCTCGAAGAAATTAAATTGGAGACGCATGTTAGTTCAAAATTCTAATAGGAGGAATTGTGACACATCGAAGTTCAGATCTCTTCCTATCCTTATTCTTTCTTGTTGAGGAGGAATAGACATAAAAATTCTTCTTGCCAATTTTTTCTCGTATCAATGGTGATGTTAGTAAGAGGAGAAGTTTCAGATCGATTGGGTGTTCGAGTCCTTTAGAGAGATGGCAAGGGAGAAACCCAAGACAAGCATCTTGTGGAATACGGTGAATCTATTTGTCAATGGAGGATCCTCTCGTATGCTTTCCACGTGTGTCATCCAGACCATTGACATGATCAAGGTGTGCATTTAGTTCGGTCAAGGTTCAGGTTATAATGTTGCAAAGAACATGATAAGGGACGAGGGATTTAGTGAATTTTACAAGTGGTTATCAGTTGGTTTGTTAAGATAGGAAAGCTATACAACAACGTGTCTTGGATCATTTAGAATATTGAAAATAAAAGCAATTATTACTAATAATGGGAAACCACTATCTCTCTATCATAAGGTTCTTTGTGGATTGAAAATGGGAGCTATTGGGGAATGTGTTGGAAGTCCTATAGTTTTAGCTCTCATTCGCATGTAGGTGGATGAAAATTTTCCTGCTGCACAATGACGAGATTACAAAAATGCATTCTGTGCACTATACCATATTAGTGGCGATGAAGGGGTTCTAGCATTATGGAAAGGGGCAGGTCCAACAGTATTCCGAGCAATGGCCTTCAAAATGGGCATACTTGCTTCTTATGATCAGTCTCTAGAATTTTTTAAGGACACCATGGACCTTTCTGAAGCTACAACTGTGCTTGGTGCAAGTGTTTTTTATGGTTTTTTTGAATTGGTATGTATTTTTCCATTTGATTATGTGAAGGCTCAGATACAAAAGATATAACCTGATTCCAGTGGGAAGTATCCATATTCAAGTTCCCTGGACTATTTTTTGAAAACATTCAGAGTAGGGGGGCCATTTAATTGCTATATCGAGTTTCCTTTTTATTGCATTTGAATTACTCCCCATGTACCCAACAATTGACAAGGTTCCTACCAGAGGCACAAATGCGTAGATTAGTCAGAATATTTCGACTACATCCCTATGAATATGTATCTCCATTATAATAAAGAAACACATAATTACATCTTTTCATTCAATGAAATCTCACTGCACGACATTTATAGAGGACAATACATGTTTGGAGAATTTTTATAAAATAGGTTTGATTGCGTCAACAGAAGACTAATGAAAAATGATATTGGATCAATCCATATCAGATAATTATTTTTGTAAAACATATTTTTTTTCTAGAAAATATCACTTGAACAATAATCATAAATAGGAGTGATGCTGACAACATAGTGGCCCCCTTGAGCATGCTCATTCCACTGATAGGCACACTCTACAACCCAGTGAGGGAGATGTGTAATTCTTTACGTTCTCAACCTTACGTTGACACGTGTATTTTACAAAATGTAAGGCCCAATGGTTTTTTAAACGCATTGAATCCATATATAGGTCCTTCTTAACTATGAATTTATCCATCATCGAGAATAACCAAATCTCTTGAGGTACAAACTTTTTTTACAAGTTTTTCAATCTAAAAGAGGTTTTCACCTCAATAAAATTGATTCATTTCGACGCTTGCTAGATCCGTAGTTAAGATGGATCTATACTAGTGCTTATAAAGTTAATGTCTCTCATCCTAATATCTATGTCCAAGAATCATAGCAAAAGACTTTAATTCCATGATATCCCTATGCAATATTTCCACACAAAAAAAAATATATCACACAATTCTTCCACAACAGTTGACATACACAGACAGTTTATACCAGTCCTATGATTTTTTACCTCGATGAATAGGCAGAGTATAAACCAGATTAAAAATGATTCAACAAGGTAGTACCCATCATTAAAATTACAAGTAAATCACATAGTAGAACACAAGCCTGCATATTGTTGCCGCATAAGGAAAATATGCACAAAACTAGTAGTCAATGATTTATTACTTAAAAGCAGAGTGATTTGCCTTTTTTTTTAACACAAAAGAGTAATTATATTATGATAATCTGTGCCAAGTTCATGACGCAGCTGGGAGAATACATTTCAAAATCATCCCAAAGATGGGTATTCTGATTTTCACAGTGGCTGAATTGGCCCAAATCCTAAAAAAAACATAAAAATTCAACTGAGCTATTACATAGGCACTATTATAGGCTTTACACAAATGTTCGAGCAACAAAATATATTTATAATTTCTTATAAAAACTCAGAGGGAAATTGTCCATTTGGATCTGTAGGCTTGTTGAGGTCAATCCCATTAGGTTTATCATCCATGATGGAGTTATTCTTAGAAATATGGATCTTAAAATCCTCTATATGGCTGCAAAATTTATAGAATTCATCCTCAAGTTGGCAAATTTTCTGGTTCTTTTTTATGTTTCTCTCACTCATCTCAAAGGCATGCTTATGCTACATTCGGAAAAAAAATTTCATCTAAGAAATATTTTCCCTTATTTCATGGTGCTCCTTGTTGGTTTCCATAATTGTCTTCCTTTAACCCTACCTTTACCTTAAATCATACTACCCTAACCCCTGTTTTAAAATTGAATTAAGCCTTTTACACATGGTTCATGGTTCCCTTTTATGATTTTCTTTGATATGGACTACATAGGATTACCAATTACTAAAGAGGTTGAATAGGCTTGTATTTTCTTGTAACTTATCTATTTTTACACTTCCTTAAGGCGTGATGAAAAATTGTCATTAATCGAAGTCAGAGTTGGTTGGTGCAGGATTCGATATTCTTGTACCCACCGCAATTCCTGCACCAGATGGAAAATTGACCACTTCACTACATATTTCCTCCAAAAATATCACATTTGTTAGAAATGTTCTCACCTACCGCTGGGGATTTGTTTCACTTCTTGTATCAATATTGAAGTGTTACGGATATGCCAAAGATGGAGGTCGGTCATCGCTTGATGCATTTTTCCTGTTAAGTAATCCATTTCCACCAAGAGCCAAATACTCATGTATAAGGTAGGGTTTTGAGATAGGTTCTGTTAGTGATACAGTGAAGAAAATTTTGTACTCTTTTGTTCTAATTTTAAGATATTGTATCTCCATAACCCTCTGGGGTTGGATCTATGGTTTTATGATGTATATTTGCAGAAATATTTGAATAAAGAAGGAGCTAGTGCGAGTTTCATTTATTTATTGTTCTTGTTATTATCATTTGTAATGATTCCTTCGTTTGCTTGAGTTCAAAGTTTTCATAAAGGGAAATGAGTTGGTTGGCTAGGGCCCAGCCAACCCAGCCCATTTTCCCCATCTTATCGTGATGTGCTTAGATGAAATAATTTTTGTTTAACCAGAGTGATTTATTTACACTTGAGCTTGCAATTTTGGTGAAACTCTTATGGGTGCATTTTCTTTATGTGTGATCTCAAATATGAGGAGTCTTTGTGTGCATTAAGTTGGTTATTCATTTCAATTCCAGAATTTTTATTCTTTCCTGAAGCATCGCAATATGTATTTTCTTTTCTGAGAGGGTTTCTTGAATAATTTTTGGAATTTAGTCAAGGTTGCAGGTTTAAATGATTTAAGTTTGTTTGAAATTTTATTTCCATTTATGGTGAAGCATACTGTGGTTGAAATACGAGTTGTAACTGTGTGATGGTGTCTCTATGTATAAACCTAAGTTGTAAATATATACTTTGAATAACTGTGAATCAAAAATTATTAAGGACAAGAATCATTAATGGTATTCTATGAATTCAAGGACTTCATATCATTAGATTAAATTCATTTTTTATGCAGAGTATATATATCGCACTGTGAAAGTGATTCAAAAAGGGTTTTAGTTTGGATATTTTTAATAACGATCTTTTATTACAATGCAGGAGTTTGTCATTTCTGCAATTTACAAAAATTCCTTGAATCTTTGCAATTTTCCTTTTTACTGGAAGCTTGCATTTTATTTGGGATTCTTTCCATTAATTTTCAAGCGAAAGCTTTCTTCCCTACTTTTGTGAAATTCCTATTTATTGTTATAGCACATCAATTCATGAATGAAGGATTGTCGAATGTGAATATATCCTAGTATAGGAACAAAGTGTTCTAAGTATAGGAATAGAGTTTTCCAGTACAGGAATAAAACATTCCAGTCTAGGAACAGAGTGTTCCAGTATAGGAACAGAATGTTCCAGTACAAGAAGAAAATTTTCCAGTACATGAACAAAGTATTTTGGTGCAAGAACAAATTCATTCTGGTACAGGAATGAAACTATTATAGTACAAGAGTGAGGTATTTTTGGTATAGGAAGAAGACTTAAGAATACAATAGAACATAATTCCTTTCTATTTTTTAATCATTGCAATTCGAACACAAGAACATAATTTTATTCTTTAATATCTTTTCGAGTTTGATTGAAAGACATGTTTTTTTTTTTCTATCAAAGTCTTTTGCAAGTATTTTTTCTTGAAGTGAATCCAGTGCCCCGAGTGGCATGGTGTCATTTTTATTAAAGGTTTTCCTTATGTATTTATTTCTTTTTTATTCTGCATAATTTAGTTAGTGGATCAGAAGTTAAGACTAGAATCTTTGGCATTTCCTGTGCTGTGCCTCAAAGCTTATGTAGCCCTGGTTTGAAAAATTAAGTGTTGAAGGAGTTCAATTAAATTTAAATTTCGACACCCAACACTCCCATTCACAACGATAGCATAGGTGCATTGAGAAGGTGGCCAGTGGGTGACAATGCTCCCAATTCCTTTTGTGTTCCAGTTCCATGTTGACTTCTCGCGAGAGGAAACTCGAGAACTTAATTGATAGAACCCTGAATCCATTTATCCAAAATACACTCCAAAGTCTACAAATTCTCTCTATAACACCCCGGAAATCATAAGTCAAAACACTTCAAATTCCACTATTGGACCCGAAACCCACTTCACGGTCAAAATTCCAAAACAAGAACAGAATTCCACTTCCGGGCCAGAGTACATCCTCCAAAGAAACTTGAGATGAGACCCAATTCCACCCAGGGAAAAAAACAGAAACACAAAGACCATAGACCACTTCTTAGACACTCATAATATACATAGACTACATTAGCCTTAAATCCTCCCTGGAAAGATGCTCAGAGACCCCGATTACCCACTGGAAACCCCAACCAGAACCCTGAGGCCTTTAACAAATATACTGTAGGTCCTCAACTTTCTTTTGAGTGCAATTCCATTCATTGTACCTTCATTTATATTTTTATCTCAGTCGGGTGAGTAAGCACTTACCTCCAGGATCCTAACTTCTATCGATGGTTTCCTTACTACTCGAATCCACATTCTGCTGCAACAAATTAACTGCCCCTCATGCTAGACATCAGATCTTCCCCTGCAAAATTAATTGAGGCTCATTCTCAAAGGGTTCTCACATGGGTCTAGTTAGCTGGTGCATGCGATGGGACTTTTTATGAAGTAATGGGTTGAGAGCTCCTACACATATGTTAATCCCATCGCTAAGTTTCATGATCGACCCTATACTACTGCCACTAGATGAATTTAAAAAATTGCACGAACATCTCTAGATTTTTTTTATCATGCCACCTTATCCCTTTGATATAAGCCACAATTCAGGGAGAGGAATTGGAGGGGGTAGGGGGTAGGGGGGACTGGGGAAAGAGATGCCAATGAGGGATAAGGTGATGGGTGAGGAGGTTTGAGAGGATGGGTGAGGAGGGGTAAGAGGGGGGAATTCGGGAGATGGCAGTGAGGAATGTGAGAATGGGAGAGGGTAGGAGAGAGATGGTTTCGGGGGGAGTGTTGCTAGAGAGGAGATGATTCATATGAGACGTGGAGGGGAGAGAGGAGTGGGAGGGGGGAGGGAAATAAATAGGTGGGAGCCTAATCAATGTAGCGATTAGGGATATAAAATTCCCAATTTATCTGTAAATTCTAGTTTTTTCCCTGCTATCCTTATTAATAGGGAAATCATTTTCCTTAAACAAAATACTATCAATTAACAAGGCTAGGGGATAGGGAGGAAACCTTCATTTCCATTTACTTGGTTATGGCTTTGGCAAGAACAATTTTCTTGAATGTCTGCCTCCTGGTTCAAACTTCTTAATATATGAAATAAATGGACTTTCTCAAAGAGTTGGCAAAGTCCTTTGATTCTTTCAAGGATTTGATTCAACTTGTTATTCTATCCAACATTGTTTTTTACCATGTGTTTATAATAAGGAGTGATCTCCCCAAAATTCTCATAGTCTTTATCCCTATTTGATGAGAAATGGTAAGTCCATAGAGTAACCTAGATTCTTCAGCTTGATTGTTCATCTTTTTTTCCAATCCCCAAGCGTACTGATCTACTATTGTTCCATCATGGTTTATGAGAACCCCTACCCCCGATTCCACCCCATGGTTTCCTTTTAAAGTTCCATCGAATTTTCAATTCCATTCCTTATCCTTGCTTATCCAATTGACAAGGCCCTTCTAGGACAATCAGAGGAGCCACGATAGAATAGTTTTCTGAACATTCTTTAGGGGAGAGGGGCTCGTAGGCTTGGTCCACGGGGAGAGAAAGAAAATTTTAGTAGGATCAAGAGAGTGGTCCATGATGGGTTTATAAAATTCAAAATAGGAAGAGAGGGATTTTAGAGCAGTATTCCTTGCTAGAGGGAAAACTAACTTAAATATTTCTTTATTTTTTAATAGCTAAATTTGCCAGAAAATATGATTTGGGTAGAGCAGTCCATAGGTCCTTGAGAGAATTTTTGGCCTGAAGGGATCCATTTTAAAACTTGGTCCTAGAGTCAAAAAATATTGGAAGGTCATATGGCCATCTTTCTCTCTAAAAGAGAGGGCCAGGAGCGACTGACCAAGCCATCTTGGAGTAATGGCAATGGAGAAAAAGGTGGGGTATATTTTCTTCCGAGGTTTCACATAAGGGACATCTAGAAGGTCCAATGAAACCTATTCTCCGGAGATTATCTGATGTAAGAATTTTTTTATGATCCAACAACCAACTGAAGAAATTCACTTTCGGGATTAAATTGGGTGATAGAATCTTTTTCCAAATTGTGAATTTAGCGGGAATTTAAGCTTAAAACAGTAATTGGAAATATCCTTCTTTGACTATGAAAGTTGAATTATTCCACCCCCATATGTCCTTTGTTGATTGAGCTATAGGAGCGCATCCTATGAGTTTTTTAAAAAGGTTATCTCTCGTTGGAATCAAATTAACAAGAATTTTCTCCACAATCCAACCAACCTAGTTACCAAAGGCATCCCAAGTGGAGATTTGATCCAAATTCTCTACTCCCTGCTAAATCAAATAATCTCGAAGAAGAGAGAAAGAGGGATCCTCCCCCAGAGGTGTAATATCAAGAATTTTATCCTTCCAAATGTCAATAGAGGTTCCATTCCATGGGATTTTACATAGATTGTTCATGATGAGCTGTGATGATGCTTTTAAGAGATTCTAAATGGGAGAGCCTTGAGAAGCCTCCAATTATTCTTCTCTATTGTTATGTTTATTTGTATAATTTTCTATGAAAACTTGAACCCACCAATGATCTGAACATGTTTTCATGATCCACCATAGTTTTTCTCCCATAGTGGTGTTAGCCAAGGATGGGTCCCAAATTCCTAGCCCACCATGCAATTTGGGAGACGTGATCATTTTCCAGTTTACCAGGTGGAATTTTTTTTTTCTTGCGTACCCCCTTCCCAAAGGAAGTTCCTAATGTAGACTCCAAGTTGTTTTAGAACGTACTTAGGAGCTTGGAGAGCAGAGAACTGATAGAGCGGGATGGATGATAACACTGACTTCATCAAGATTGTTCTCCCCCCTATATTTAACCAAATGCCTCCCTAGTTAACAATTTTCACCTTTATTTTTTCCATAACCTTCTGCCACTCACTTGAAGTCGCTCTTTTGAGGAAGATGAGGACCCTAAGATAAATGAAGTATTTCCAGTTTTTAGTATGAATCCTAATCGCAAGCGTATGAAAAAGGATCACTTTAGCCGTGCATAACAGATAGCCCTAACAACAAAGATGGCTGCCAATTTCTTTAGATCTGCAATTAGTTGACCAAGATAAATGTTGCAAAATCTAGATCTATGAAAAAAAAGACATTAAGCAGTAAATAAAAGCAAGAGTTGCTCCATGCATCCAATAGACAAGACATGAATGTTTTAAAGATTTTTCGTATTTTTTGACACCTGGGAAGGGAACATAGAAAGATGTTACCAGTCCCCCTCAATGGGATGGGTTCTTGTAAGTCTTCAACACTTCAGATCTTAAATCTCTCTCTCTTGATGGTGTAGAATACCCAGACAAAAATGGAACTTAAAGGGGGCTCCTAAGAAAAATGGTAGAAAAATATGACAATGATGGTGGATCAAAGTCAGACCAAAAGTATAGATCCAGAGTGATCTTTAGGCAACAAAAGGTAGTGAGTGAATGGAAAAAGCCTTCTATTTATAACAAAATATTGAGTTAGTCTAGATATTGGTGCATAATTAAAATATTATTAACCAATTCTAGATCTAACTTTTATGGAATATTTTATTATATTTGTTGGAGGGAAAAAGAATTTGACTTTGGTCAAATCCCTTTATTTGTAAATAATAAATAAATAAATTATTTATTTATTATTTTAAGGATGTGGTTGAGTAATAATAAAATAAATAATGATTTATTCAATTATTTATAAATTATTTAGTCAAATTTAACAAGGAATGTTATTTAAATAAGGTTTAAATAATTATTCCTAGAAAATAGTAAGATAAATAATGATTTATCTAATTAATTTTCTTGTTTTGGGTTAAATATGACCAAGAATATTAATTAAACTATTGTTTAACTAATTATTCCTTGAGGAAAATCAAACAAATGTGGATTTATTTAATATTTCATCATGGGGTTTCCTGTTTAGACCATAAACAACTTAATAAATAAGGATTACTAAGTTATTTTTCATAGTGAAAGAAATTTTAGTTACGGTAAAATTGGTCGTACATGGTGTACTTTGGTCCATCTAGTAGTAATAGGTTAGATGACCAAAAATTGGTGTAACAGATTTCCCCCTAGTGTGCGAGCATTAGGAGCTAATCGTATGACCGAAGTACATTGTAAGAACTCAATCACTAGACATCGAAGGGAAAGTCAGAGAGAGAGAGAAATATAAGGTAGACCAAAGTGCTAGAGGACTAGACCCTGAGGAGGCGAGACTTACAGGTGCGACAAGTCTCTTTTATGAGTGAGTACCTGTGCTATAGGCGGCAGGGGAGGCATACCTATGCCCGTCGAGACAAAGTACAAAGAATAATGCGTCCAGTAAATAAGGGACTGAACTATATAGTACATGCTAGCATAAATATGAGCCAGATAAAAAAATGATAATGAATCCCATATACATATTGTGTCTGGGATAACAACCAAGACTTATGCAATAATATCTGAGTACATGAGATATAAGTATAACTAAAGTGCCCCTATAAACAGGAAAGTGCTCCAAAAATCTGACTGATAGATGCAAACTAAAAGGCGTTGCAAGCAGCTAAGGCCGACATCATCAAATCTATGGAGCTTCATCAACGGTTGTAATGAAGAGGTCATTCAGGCATGTGGGGGGCTACGTGAACGGCCACCTCCTCATGAGGTCTGAAGCATCTCACACATACCCGGGAATCACCAGTCTAATATGCTACATCATTGAACCATTAAGTATACAGATCTCGATCATGCTTTAAGGACCTAGAGCTGAGAAACAATCAAGTCAAAAGGCAATAAGGAGTCCCTTTGCCTAATCTGAGGCACCAAACAAGAGTGGAAGCTGGAACCGAGGTACACCGCCCTCTAGACCTGTCTTCCAGAATGAATAATCTGATGTCGATAGAAGGAGGTCCACCATAGGTGAGGCAATAAGGGATCCTCAACTAAGGCATGAGAGAAAATAGTATAGCAACTGACCAAAGACTGAGAAAAGTGTGACCTGGAAGAGAGGGGTTTTTCTGTGCTATTTTTGGGCTGAGAGCTAGGTTTTTTATGGTTAAATGCAATCTTTCTTTTCTGTATATTGAAAAATATGATAGTTTTGTGTAGATATGGCAGAATTACAGATCAACTGGAGAGAAAGAGACCTAGACACATTACGGTCGGAGCTTCGAGAGGATCATGGTGTCCGCAGTACATTAGCCAGGTTTGGGGTTCTGAAGTTTGTGGAGAACCCTTTGATGAGAGCTGGAGAGCCCTTGTTGGCCCATATTGTCAGCTATTAGGATCCAAACCATGAGGTATTTATAGTGCAAGGGCACTGGATCGAGTTTACAGTCCAGGATATATATTTTCTGACAGGTCTCCCACCACTTGGGATGGTAGGAATACTCAGTGAATGTTACCGCAAGGGAGGAACATAATGGAGTTTCTAGAGCATTATTGTCGACCAGGTCTCCATGTCAAGGGGACACGCATACCCATCGGGGATCTAGAGAGGTTAGAGACCCGTGCTGTGGTCACAGTGGGGTTGTGGATCTTGGGTAACCGGGCACTCCATCACATCACTGGAGGGAAGATGATGCTTTTGGAGAGTGTGTTGAGTGGGACCTACTATGGGTGGGCCCAGATGATGTTGTCGTCGTTGAAATGACAGTTGTCACTATGCAAGCGGCAAGTGAACCATGAATGTGCATATGGTACATTATTGTGCTGGCTCTTCTTTGAGAAGATCCCGACACTTCGACCTCGCATACAGCTCCAAGATGGGGGCCTGAGGGAGCCCAGGATGCATCTATGGGGGTAACTACTATGCAGAGGAGGAGGTGGGGCTGTCAAACGGGTGTTCCGAACCGATTTCTTTGCTCATTGGTATCATATGCCATTGTACATAGACGACTATCCCTATAGTGGGATGAGTTATCATGGGGACCCAGACTTGCCATTGCCGCCTGGTCGAGTATGGGGGCTCGATGGTAAGTGACAAGTTGCGAATCTTTTATGTGCATTGTAAATTTTCATAATATTGTATATCATGTTGATTCTTTCACTTTTGGTATGCAGATACATCCCCTGTAAAATCAATCGAGTATATGGGACGACCTGCAGTATCAGGAGCTGCAGGACCTAGTGGAGCGAGAGCGCCGCAATATGAGGATGCAGTGGCCCTCCTAGAGGACATCCATCATAGATGTGAGAGGCTTTTGACCGGTGTTTCAGAGCATGGCTGGCAAGACTTGGATGACCAGTACATAGAGCCATGTATTGGTCTACCCTATGAGTGGCGAGGGGTCATGTGGCACATAGCACTGGCCAGACAGGGGATGCGCGACCTATGAGCTGCAGGAGCAGAGCCATTAGCTCGGGATCCTCCAGATAGTGATTAAGTGTAGGGGCAGTTGGTTCCCCTAGTTATTGTTTTTTTGTAACATGCTATGGGCATGTCATATGTATCAGAGTTAATGGACTCTAAAACATTTTATACGACATATATAATGGATATGCATCGTTTTGATGGTTTTCATATTATTGTCTTGTGTTAAATGCGTGTTATGGTTTTCAGTATGACCCCTTTGTGTTAGTCAGCAGAATCAGGGAGTTTGAGCCCGAGGTGAGGAGATTTGCTTGAGTGAGGTGAGCTCACTTGCCACTACACAAAGTGTTTTTCTTTAAACACAGAAAATTTAAAATCTCTCATTGATTATAATTGATCTTTTCATTTGATTTTTCTGTCCCAGACTTTAAAAATGAATAATGGGAACCATACCGCACATTCTTTGTGTTATGGGTGCGGACCTCTGTAAAACTCAAAAAGGCGAGAAAGTAAAGATAAAAAGTGGATTTCAGATGAATTCTAGAAGATTCTAAATGGGAATTTTCGGGAATGGATACGCTTTGAGAAGGTTCATGCATCCCTCACTTGATGGAGCTAACCCCTTGATGTAAGGAGCTAATCCCTTTGAAGGAGGATTCTATACCTTCATATTTGGAACAAGAAACCTCCTCTTTTCCACTATAAAAAGAGGCCTTGGGTAGCCTCAAAGGGAGTTCAAGCTTAAGATATTTGAAGTTAAATGCTGTTGAGATTCAGACTCAAGTTAACTAAGACTTTCTGTGAAGTTGAATCACTCATCTCTATTTGTCTTGGTTCAAAGAGTGCAATGCTTGTCAAATTAGAAGAGATTCCTGCTTCGGACCCCGGGAGGACCTGCACAACATCAAGGCACAGGTTGTAAAGGTTTTATTTATTTGAAGTTAATACAAATATACTCATTTCTCTCATTAAACTGTCTATTCATGGTTTATTTCATAAATTCCTTGATCATTATGATGAGTATGATTTATAATAATGTCTATACAGGTGCTGTGTAATCTTTTTTCTTGTTTGTGACTGCAGATTCACGAGGAACGTTCTTTCAAGTGCACGGGAAGGACTTCAACGAGATCAAGCAAGCGCTGGACATAAGGTAGGCCTTACACCAACGGAGTCGCCAATTATACTAATCTCTCTCTAAGCATACAAGATTCATAAAAATGATATATAGGTGTAAGGCCTACCTTATGTCCAGCGCTTGCTTGATCTCGTTGAAGTCCTTCCCGTGCACTTGAAAGAACGTTCCTCGTGATTCTGCAGTCACAAACAAGCAAAAAGATTACACAGCACCTGTATAGACATTATTATAAATCATACTCATCATAATGATCAAGGAATTTATGAAATAAACCATGAATAAACAGTTTAATGAGAGAAATGAGTATATTTGTATTAACTTCAAATAAAGAAAACCTTTACAACCTGTGCCTTGATGTCGTGCAGGTCCTCCCGGGGTCCGAAGTAGGAATCTCTTCTAATTTGACAAGCATTGCACTCTTTGAACCAAGACAGATAGAGATGAGTGATTTAACCTCATAGAAAGTCTTAGTTAACTGAGTTTGAATCTCAAAAGCATTTAACCTCAAATATCTTAAAGCTTGAACTCCCTTTGAGGCTACCCAAGGCCTCTTTTTATAGTGGAAAAGAGGAGGTTTTCTGTTCCAAATATGAAGGGATAGAATCCTCCTTCAAAGGGATTAGCTCCTTAAATCAAGGGGTTAGCTCCATCAAGTGAGGGATGCATAAACCTTCTCAAAGCGTATCCATTCCCGAAAATTCCCATCTAGAATCTTCTAGAATTCATCTGAAATTCACTTTTTATCTTTACTTTCTCGCCTTTTTGAGTTTTACAAAGGTCCGCACCCATGACACAAAGAACGTGTGGTATGGTTCCGCAGGAGAGATGAACTTTAGGTGCGGGACCGCAGGAAATGAATAGAGAAAGTGCGATACCAATGTTTAGGGGATTTTTAGGAACTTTTCTTTGATTTTGAAAGCTTGACATGAGGAACTGATATGTTAGAATTGCAAAAGGAGGAGCTATGAGTAATAATGAGCTCATACTCATAGCAAAATGTCAGGATGACAGTTTTTAGTGTAGCAAATTGCCCCCTAAAGTGCAAAGTCTGGAATAGATGAAGCTGAAGTCTGTCATATATGAAGAGTGCAGTACTTTATCATTTCAAAGATCATCCTGTGGACACCCCAGTCGGAACCTGTAAAATCATTCAATGCAAAATATATACATATATATGTCATCACTGAGGTAGGCATTCCCATACTCAGATTAAAACTAACTAGAAACTAACTCAAATCGTTCTGATACAGAAATGATTTTGAATACATCATAGTATAGATATATGTAGACACAGTATGGACGTAGCCATATGTTTATAAATAGTCTACTGTATAGATTATAACAAAATCCCTCATAGCCTGGATGGTGGAAACTAGATCCAGGGTCTTGATTTCCGCATCTCGAACTAGTACGATTCTATCCATGTGAATAAATGTGTTGAAGTCGAACATGGTAGAAACCACTTGATTACCAGCCAATGATGTGAACTGTTAACAAGTGTGAGAGAAACCACCAGTAATGTCAATGGCTCTCAAAGTACCCAATACAATCCATGAAATGTGAATGAATGAGCTGAAGTCGAAAATCTCACGAAATCATTCGATCGAAGGTCAATGATGCAACCTGTCGTCGAAGGCGAGAAACCTGCCATTGAGGCATGCAGATTTCAAGGTACTGACAATTTCTGGATCAACTTCCTAGATAATGTGCTTATGTCGATAGAAAGTGATCTGTCGTAGGCAAGCCCACAACACGAAATCATAGATCAAGTTTTGAAAATATATTGGCAAGGACTGACTCAGGGATGGTCAAAATGGATGACGAATATTTTGTACATGAATGGTTTATTTGAACTGTCCTCTTGAACACATAACGACACTGCAGATGGCTTGGTAACAATTGACCCAAAGCTAATACCCAGAAACCGGCTGAAGACTTTCAATATGGTTTGATTAACTGTTTAGGCAAAGGATTTCCCAACCCAGGTGAATGAAAGTGTCGTGTTCAAGAGTGGTTGACTGAATTTTCGAAAAATTTAAAATACAACAAACACGCCCATTTTTCTCTCTTTTTCCCCCACCATTTCTGGCAAGTACCTCTTTATTTTTGACAAGCTTGGGGAGGATAACATTTTCTTGGTTATAAGCTCATCCTTCGGATGAGTCCAACTTAGTTTAAAATTCAAACCCTAAGAAGGAGTGGTTCGTTCCTGTTGAAAATTAAACAGGTCCTTTACTGTTAAGTTTTAACGAGTCCAGTATAGGAGAAACTCGGTGTTTTTCAATTTTAGGGAGTCAGAAGAAAAAACTTAAGAAAACTCCATGGGTGTAATTTTTCGTAAATTTAGTCTCTCGAGCCCGAAAAAGGATAAAATAATGCGGAAGAGAACTCTATTGACCGTAATTAGTCAACGTATACCTTTTTCGTAAATAGTCCATTTCAGTCCGTAAAAGGGGTAAACTTATACTGAAAGGACGATCATTCATTTACTTTAACGAGTTCGAATAATCAAGTACTCGGCAATCTTTTCATATTTATAGAGTCTGAAAAGGGCTTAAAAGAGGACTCCAAGGTTTTGCTTTTTCGTAAAATTTTTGAAAGAGTCCGAAAAAGTGATAAAAGTATGCTCTTGGTTGAAAAACGATCAATTCACCTGAAAAATCCAGTTTCTGCACAAAAACTTGAAACATTACACATACATGTTTAAGATAAGTAAAAATGCTTTCAAAAATACCCTTTTTAAAGTGAAAAATAAATAAATTAAAAATTCATCCATTCAAAAAAAAAACTTATAAAAAGGACTTTTTCAATTTCATTTTTACCGTTCAGTTTCAGAGTGAAAAGTAAAAAGCTTTTGGGTAAGAAAGTTCCTGTGAAGATTCTGGAAAATCCGTCCATTGGAATCGAGAACCGTCAGTCCCAGGTAATCAAAAACCTCTCAATCTTGTTTTTCATCCGTTTCAAATTTGCTTTTAGGCTTTATTTTGTATTTTTAGGGCAAAAAATGGTTTAAAAGTTCGCCCGCAGGGTCCGCAGGTGAGACACACGTTACCTGCGAACCCCGACTTTTTCCTATACGGAAAAATTCATGGGTTCTGCACCCGGCACACATTACGCGTGCGGATCTACGCACTGTGTATAAAGCGTGGGTGCGGTACCCGCGCAGTTGATTTTAAAACATTCATTTCTCATTTTTTTGCCAAAAAATTTCAAATAAGACTATTCTAACTTGGTTTTTTATGTATTGTAGGATTGACAAGATGCTGATCTGGCGAGAACGTGAGCACGAGGAAGTGGATGAAGCCGTAATACTTCATTTGCCCACACAACAGGCATTAAAAGCATGTGGCTTGTACAAATTTTGGGCCATCTCTGGCATGAGGGCACAAGTAGAACTCTTGACATGGTTGGTGAACAGATGGAATGTGCAGGACCAGTGCTTCTTTATTGGTGGCCACTGGCTCGAAATTGAGCTGGAGGATATATATTTCTTGACTGGTTTTTCCAAGAGGGGCGAACAAGTTTCTTTGTTTGGGACTAGGCCAGGTGGCCAGTCTGTTGCTAGTCTCCAACTAGAATTCTGCAATGACCAGGCAAATTCTCGAGACAAACGGATTGACATAAAACACATCATCCGTCCTGAATTGAAATTTATTGCTTTTATTGTTACCAAACTGTGTGGGAGTGCTGTGCTTCATGTAGCTACTGGTTCCCAAATGCGTATTGCCGTGGACTGTTTTTGCGGCACCATCTTTAACTGGTGTGAAGCTGTGTTGGCTAATGTAAAAGGCCAACTAACCAGAGCAAAAAATGGGAAACTAAATAACTTTGGATACAGATCCATTGTTGTTTCTTTTGCTCTGGAGAGGATCCCCATGTTAGCTCCACAGAGTATTGTTGTTGATGACGGTCGACCTCGAGAACCGAGAATGGTTCGTTGGTCCGCGTTGATGGCTCGTCATGCTATTGAGGGTACTGAGATTGTGCGATTCCCTTCTTCATATTTTCGTTGGCTGGATCGCCAACTTTTTGTGATAGAGGATTTTCCATATGTTGGGATAGATTTCCGCGGCGACAGAGAGATGGCTCTCCCAGCAGGGGAACAGTGGGATGATTCAGGTAAAATCATTTTTCAACGTTTGCTAAATTCTAAATTTTTTTTTATTTTTTATCGTCTTGAAAACTAATAACCAAAAGTTTTTTGATTATAGATGTGGGTCCACAACGACCAGCCCATCTCCAACCTTACGAGAGAAGACAACCAGTTGCAACCGCACCAGCCCCAGCAGGCCAATCAGCGGAGATTTTGACTGATTTAGAGCATCATCTAGAGCGTTTGACTCTAGATATTCCAGAGACGAGCATAGATGACATTCCACTCAGGTTGCAGAGATATGTGATTGGAGTTCCAGGACCTTTTAGGAGGTTCCTATGCAGGGTAGCTCGGGCAGTGGTTTCTTATCGTGATCACCATCAGTGATGGGATGATCGTGTAGACTCATATTTTTGACTTTTGTATTATCATTTTTGCCGATCATAAGGTGTTTCCAACCTATGATCGAAGACGATGTATATTTTTGAAAACACTCCTATACTATGATATATCACTATTTGCCGGCTATCTGTGTACATATATGAATGTTGTTTGATTTACTGCTTTTGATTATTGCAAATGTCTATTTATCATACTAGAAGCAATTGAATCTGCTAATGTATTTAAATGTCTTGGAATATGCTGATATTCAATGTAATCAAATTCACGTTCCAAAAGACGAACTCTTAAAAATAACTGTAATAATACTGGATTTCTAATGGTATAAACCCTGTTAAGCTGTAATACAACAAGTTCAGAATCCAACCTTACAATCAAACTCCGAATTCCAAATGATATGGATTCAGATAATAACTCAATCATTGCACTATACTCGGCAATGTTATTTGTTGTTTGACCAAGGCTTACCCCATGCATGGATACTAACTCGTCAGAGGGTGAATAGATAACCCAAGCTGCGGAAGAAATGTTTCGTGTACTACGACAAGCACCATCAGCAAAACCAATGTAGGTTTGAAGAGACGTCGACATCTGAAATATCAAGAGTAAAACTCAGATAAGCAGGAATAATGATAAAACACACTCTCTAAACTAGGCACACTTTTCTAATCTAAAACACACCAGCAGTAAAGAAATCTAAACTAACAAAAATCTCCACACCTCATTTAAGCATAATATCGCTTTAGATAGAGCCCATTTCTGGGTTTATCCAAAGGAACACCGTCAAAATCTATCAACTCATAAGCCCCTTTTGCTAACTTTCGTTTAACAATGTAAGGACCATGCCACATAGGCACGAATTTCCCAGCTCCTAGCTTGTCGTTAGCTTGATCATAAAGTAAAACTAGGTCTCCTTCTGAAAAAATTCGAGGGCTCACACTTCTATCATACTGAGCTTTTATCCTTTTAACATGAGCCTCGTTTGCTATTGCAACATTTCGTCGATTCTCATCTAATTGGGCTAAGTACAAGAAATGTTTCTCCTCTACAGACGTAGCTGGAAGTAATTCTACGGCTAATTTTAGTGACGGTATTTCGCATTCAATCGGCAACACAACTTCTGAACCGTAAACCAGTTGAAAAGGAGTGAAACCCGTTGATGTTTTGACTGAGGTTCGATATGCCCAAAGCGCTGAAAATAACATGGAATGCCAATTCGTCTTGTGAATACCAATGATTCGTTTGATCATGGTGACTAAAACTTTGTTAATGGCTTCAACCAGACCATTGGCTTGCGGATAATACGGACTGGAACTATCGTGGTGCAGGCCCAGTTGGTCTGTTAGTTCAGTCATCATGACATTCCGAAAGTGACTTCCATGATCCGTAATAATAGCTTGGGGAACACCGAACCTAGAAATTATGTGATTAAATACGAATGTTGCAGCAGTCTTGCCGTCAGCTGAAAATGTAGGCATCGCCTCGGCCCACTTTGTAAAATAATCTACTGCTAGAATAATATAGGCATGCCCCCCGGCCGAGTGAGGGTTACATGTAATAAAATCGATACCCCATTTTGCGAAAGGACCAACAGCAATTATAGTTTGGAGAGGAGCGGGTGGCGCACGCATTTTTCGATCAAAAATTTGACAGTTATGGCATTTCCGAACTGCATAAATGCAATCTTTGAATAACATTGGCCAGAAATAACCTGCACGCAATATCTTTTGGGCTGTGGCATACCCAGACATATGACCGCCACATGCTCTAGAATGGCAGTCATTTAACACCTTTTCAGCTTCTTCATGAGTTAGACAATGTCAGAAAACAGAATCCGCTCCACGACGATAAAGTGTATCACCAATGATATTATACTGTTGGGATTGGAAACGTATTTTCCGTCGCTGAGTTCGTGAGATGTCAGGCCGAAAAGATTGGGTTTGGAGATAAACAATAATATCCCCATACCATGGATCAAGTGTACTGATGAGAAAAAAAGATTCGTCCGCAATGGACTCTTCTGCCACTGTTTCAGTATCAGTAGAGGGGAAATCACACATCAGTTCTGCAAACACCAAAGATTTCTTTGCCTTGGATTTTTGAAATTCCAAGTCAAATTCCTGCAGGATAACTATCCATTTGGAATATTTGCCCCCTAGCAATTGTTTGGTCAAAATATACATCATAGGGTTGCAATTAGAAATTACCGTGGTTTTACGTAACAAGATGTAATGTCTAAAACGTTGGACAGCTTGAACAGCTGCCAAGGCCAATTTCTCCACATGTGTGTATTTAATTTCAGTGGGATGCAGATTCTGACTAAGATAATAAATCACATGTTCATTTTGAGATTCATCTTCCTGAACTAGTACCATCCCAATGGTGGACTGAGAAGCGGCGAGGTACAAAAATTAATCCTGATTGTAGTTGGGAGTATGCAATAACGGTGCATGGGTCAACGCGTGTTTAAGTGCATCAAAAGATCGATCAGCGATCTTGTCCCAAAAGAATGGAATGTCCTGTTTCAACAACCGGGTAAAACCCTTTGTAAGCTCGACATAGTTAGGAATAAATCTACATAAAAAGTTTGCTTTCCCCTGCAAACTTTGGAGTTGGCGTAAAGTCAAAGGAGGAGGCAACTTAACAATGGCTTCGACCTTCGATGGATCGACGCGAATACCTGCTTTCGAGACAATAAATCCTAGTAATCGACCCGATTCTACGCAAAAAACACATTTATGCGGATTCAGCCTTATGCGATAATGCCTACATCTCATAAAAATTGCTCGTAAATGAGTGAGATGGTCGGCCCTACGTAATAAATGAGCAGGTAAATCATCGAGATATGGCTGAACAATGTGCTTAATGTCATGAAATGCATAAGACATAGCCCGTTGAAAAGTTGCTCCAGCGTTCTTTAATCCAAAAGGTAGTTTACAGTAAGCAAACGTTCCCCATGGAAAAATAAAGGCTATTTTTGGTTGATCTGCAGGGAGTATGTTTATTTGATTGTAGCCGGAAAAGCCATCCATAAAGGAAAACAATTCACTGCCAGCACAATCATCGATTATTTGATCGATATAGGGAGTTGGATAATTATCTTTTGGACACGCTCGATTAATATCCCTATAATCGATGCATACTCTTATCGTTCCTTGTTTTTTAGTCACAAGAACAATATTCGATACCCAATCCGTTAAGGGAATTGGATAAATGAATCCTGCTCGAAGTAATTTTTCAACTTCTGTTTTTATAGCAGCAACTTTTCTAGGATGAATTTGACGTAATCGTTGACGAACAGGTTTAGCATCCGGGTAAGTCTTAATTTCATGAACGACGATCGATGGATCAATTCCTGGCATTTCTTCATAAGACCAGGCAAACACGTCACGAAATTCTTGAAATAGGGCTTTATAAGTCTGAATTTCTTCATTTGTACAACAAGCACCTATATGAATGTTTTCAATTATTCTTGGTTTTACTGAAATGTCAATTGGAACTGTTCTAGATATATTTCCCAAATTTAACTCAGAATCAGAATTTTGTAATGGATTCTGAGGTTCCTTGGCATATTCAGCAGTAAAAATTGAAGCGAAATCATTTTCAAAATGATCTAATTCAGGTAAAAATGAAGATCGGTGATGTAGATCTTCCCATGGTAAATCATCAACAGACAAAAACTCACGAATTTGCTCATATGTATGAACAAGTTCAGGAAATGTCGTTGTAACTGAACTAGATATAGAAAGTGATTCCTCTTGGATCCCATTCATTGGATCAATTTCGGTTGAAGAGGGGTCGGAAAAAGACTGTACAGCCTGGTACGCAATTTCAAATGGACTCAAAGGCATCACGCCATCAAATGAATCTATCTCGGATTCTGAAGGTATAATCCAAGGATCATCAAACATAATAGTGTCTGACGTAATCATGTGAATACTTGCAGTAGAAGGCGATACGTTAGGAGGAGGAAAGGAAAAAGTTCCTAGTAAACCAGAATCTTTAATCAAACCTACTCCAACATCCTTATAAGGGATAACCGTTTTACCAACATGCTGGATTGTTTCTGTAGAGGCTGGGTCGGACGAAAAATAAGTTAACTGATCTATTGTCACGATCTTTCCTTGATATGGAAATTTTATGAGTCGAAAGACCGAAGAGACAACAGCAGTCATAGCATAGGACCAACTACGACCCAGAAGAAGGTTGTAATCTAGAGGGGCATCAACCACTTCCACATCTAGATTTACAATTTTACCTTCGACCCCTATGGGTAAATCCTGCAAAATACCAAAAGGTTGAAAACCTCGACCATCAAAAGCTTTTAGAATTGTCGGAGATTGGTTAAGTGTAGGAGAACCAAGTGATTTCCAACACTGAATCGACATAATACACGTTGAAGCTCCCTCATCAATCACAGTCCGAAAGATTGGTCTGTTTTTGACTAACACTGGAATCTGGAAAGCCATTTGGTGAGGAAGCGTGGTGTACTATTTTCTAAATCGAAGATTATAAGGTTAGAATCCTGAAAATCGACAGCTCCTATGGTAGACAATAATAATTTACGCTGTGCTGGACACAATTGCAGCACTTCCAAAGCCGACATTGCTGAAGGAGAAACAGCTAAGTCTTCAACAATGTTGTAATTCTGAGTAGCTCTCGCATGTGGATTGAAAGCTGATTTACGAAGAACACCTTTAGCAGGCGGTTTGATTATCAAGTCTGGATTTTGTTTCTCGATCTGTAGCGGACCGGAAACAGGAGGAGTTGTATTTGATGTGTTGGCATTAGAAGACTCTCCTTCTTTGCCATCAACGGGATTCTTAGAACCGTAATCTTGCGATCGCGTCGCAATCCTTACATGAGACATCATCATAATAGGCTCTTCTAAAGTAGTCGAGGAAGAACCAATCATCTTACTATCTTGAATTGGAAAAGGATCTTTCAAGACAGCAGGTTGTTGCGATCCTTTAACGAATTTCGTAACTTCGTCTCGATATGGACATTCTTTCGTGAAATGATCTTGTTCACAAATGAAACAAGGATAGCGAGGTTTACGTTTTTCATCATTGGATTCATCTTTATCAGTTTTCTCTTTCGAATTCTTTTTTTTTTGTTCCTCCCCTTCTTTTTGCCACCGGATTTTGATTTTTTCGTAGATGTTTCAACGACATGAATGTCGGCAGAAACTTCGGGAGAAGATTCTCCTTTCGGGGAATCAGGTAAAGTTATAATTGGAGAAGAATTCTTTGAAGATTTCTTCTTTCTTTTAGAATTAACTGTACCAATCATACCGTCAGCGGCATGAGACCCTGAAGGAGCTGCAGCTATTTGACCTTGTTTTGGAAGGTCTGGGATTTTTTCATGTAGAGTACCTGACTGCGTATAAACGAGGTCAAGGTACTGAGCTTGAGAAATTACTTGCTCTTCAGTAACAACACCAGCCTTAGCTACATCTTCAGTGATCTTGGGTAACAATGATTTAACAAACCATTCTGCCAAAATTTGATCCGGAATATAAACTTTCACCAAACGTCTCCTATGTCGCCATTCATGAATATGATCAGAAATATACGTGGACGTAGATTGTTTTAGCGAAGCTAATAATTCCATGCCATTGTCGTATCTGACAGGAAACTAAAAATGAGTCAAGAAAGCAATTGCTAACTGACTAAAGTTATGAAACGAGCCTCGTGGCAACTCAACGTACCATTTGGCTGCAAAACTTATGAGAGTTCTTTGGAAAAGACGTAAGCGAATCGAATCATCAATAATTGAATTAGATGCACACCAAAGGTGATAAGTCATAACATGATTTGATGGATCCTCTCCTGACTTACCTTCGAATTTTGGTATATCACTGGGCAACTTATGAGGCATTGGCGGCCAGTTCTGATAATAAAAAATGGGATCATTTGTAAGGCGCGTCAAATCAGGTAAGTCCAAAGTTGCGATAAACGATAATTGACGGTTAGGGTCGCGAAAACCTTGAGAAACCAAAGCAGATCGAGGAGGCGGATACCCAGGATAACTAGGAATCAGATTTACATTAGGTATTGTGTAACCTCCCGGAAAACCAGGATGAACCGGACCATACTTAGGTTGTTGATAAGTATAACTGGGGTACGGTTGATACTGATAGCTTGGATTTTGTACATAGGGACCAAATTGCGGATGTCCCTGGTACGGTTGATACGTAAATTGAGGTTGACTTGTAACAACTGTACTTGTACCGGTTTGTCCTATAAGTATCTGAACCGAAGTCTGAACTGACGTTCCTGACTGAGGTATAGAGACTTGAGGGATTTTCACGGATACAGGGATAGAAGAACTCGGGGCTACAGATACTCCAGAAAAAGGTGTTACAGGTTGAACAGACGTTGCAGCAGTTTGAGGTGGAGTCTGAGGTGTACTAGGCCCAGTCTGCTGAACTGAACTAGGTGCAGGAGTTTGAATAGCTGGCTGAACAGGTTGTTGGGTTGAACCAGAAACCAATGGCTGGCCAGGTTGATAAGGCAACTGCACATTAGGCTGTAAAGGCTGTTGATATTGGGATGGATCCCACACCATCATTCCGGGGTATTGTCCCGTAGAAGGTTGAACATAAGGACCAAAACCTGGTTGAACGTAGGGTTGATAATTAAAAGGTAAATTTCCGGCTCCTTGAACAGATGGTTGACCAGAAGGCTGTTGGTAACCTTGAATTGGGTACTGCCCTTGAGGTTGATAACCTTGAGGCGTGTACTGAGGCTGGGGTTGTTGAGGACCCTGAGGAGCATATTGAGTTTGGGGTTGTCCCTGAGGTATGTACTGTCCTGAAGGTTGATACCCTTGGGGTATGTACTGTCCTTGGGGTTGCCCCCCAAAATAATATGATTCCACAGTTTGTCCTGGGAAAAAGCTACCTTGAGGTTGTCCTCCAGGTGGTAACTGACTACTTGAAGGTTGCCCCCCAGGCGGTAACGGATTTCCTTGAGGTTGCCCCCCAGGCGGTAACTGACTGCCTTGTGTTTGAGGATTGGGAAGATTACCAGACATCATAAAAATTTGCTCTGTGTTCGACGTTTCAATTTTAAGACCATTAAGACCAGATGATAACACATTTTCAATGGGTTGAGGAGCTGCTCCCGAGAAAGTACCAGATAGAGCTTGGTATCCCGAAGGAACAGAAGGACCACCGTGTAAAAACGATTCCGGAGTCTGAGAAAACATTGACGACTCTCCTGCCATAATGGATGGCAGATAGTAACCTCTGGGTGTAGAATGAAATGGAATTCGAGGTGGATGAAATGCTAGTCCCGGATTCTCTAAAAAGTTCGTTAAAGAGAGATACCAAGGATCAGTTCGAATAGGGCTGTAGAAAATAGATTCACGCTCCCTAATATTTATAGATTGAGGGGAGTCGGGAAGAGATATGTCTTCGTCTGGATTAGTAAGTTCTTCAATAGAAATTAGACCAGCTGGAAGATCGTCAGTGACGATATTTCTTACCCTAGGTGAACCAAGATCGCTAGAAGTTGGTGTGATAAATCCTGAGGATGTTTCTAACACAGAAGATTCAGTTTCAGGTTCAGAGATTTCAGGTTCGTCAGCTAATTCACTGGTAGGAGAAACATAACCAGTAACTTCAGAAACTGAAATCGGCTCTTGAATGTATTATGTTGTAGGTATTTGATGATCAGGATGTATAACTATAGATGAACTTCCAATTTCCGTTGATCTAATTCTACCACTACTGGATGATACCAGAGCACGAAGCCCTTCAAGTTGACTTGGTGAATATTCAGGGGGTTTCCCTTGTAGTCTCCGGGATTGTCTTGGCAAGTCCGCCACGATTAAAGATTATCTAATCACACGCAAACAAAGAAAAATTTCAACGAAAACACCTAAAGTCTCTAAGAAACAAACAATTGAATCACACGCTTAAAAAAAATCTAGGAGTTCAAACCACACACAAACAGTAACTTTCCGTACTAAAAACACTAGTTGGTGATGAAATCCAACTTAGTAGAGTTTTAATACGAAAAGGGCGGTTGGAACAGTTACCCCGACAACCTGCTTAATGAAACAGACCAGTGCAAGTTTCTCCACTATACCATCTCGAGTGAAGATAACCCTCCAGAGAGTCCAAGTGAGTCTAGCCGACGTCTGTTCCAGGTACAGTGGGATCTTCCCTCTACCGTCACCTTAGGAAATAATCCTAAAGATTATGGCCACTAAGGTTACCAACTGAAACAAATATACCTGGGGGAACAGTCTACGATCCGACACACACGCAAGGGCAGAGTAACAAAGCTCAATCCCCTTGAAGGCTCCTTGAAATAATCCAAGGTTTACTGACAAGTGACCCCAGGCTCCTCGACAATAGTCTATCCGAGGTTTACCATTTTTAATACGTGTATATCTTCTATCGTTCCCAATGAGAAAGGATTGATTACCCCACTGGTTCAGATATGATCTCGTGCTTAACTCCTTTAAGAGGAGCTTCCCAGAGCATACATGCAACAATTGGAATTCTTCCTACCGCAAGATTCGTCTACTTGTTTGTTTTAGCTATCTTGGAGAGTTAATTACTCCCTACTCCAAGATACTAGCCTAAGCTATGTTGGTGATAAGAGCCCTAGAAATAAAAGATTACTAAATGAATTTTAATTAAGCGTTAATTTTATGAGCCGTTTCTTAAGTCAATGGGTGCGGAAATGAAACTTTGGATGATGTGAAGACTCGATTTCCAAAAAACACTAAAATGCACCTAGAATGATAAGCAATTCTTTTTCTTTCAATGAACTTTCTATCTAAAGAAAGAGTTGGAGAATGCAATCCTTTTAATTTCTTCTTTAAACATGAAAAATAATTGAAAGAAACTACTTTGTCTTTTCAATAATGAGATAAATGATCAAAGCTCATAAGAAAAATCCTTTTCCTTTCCAAACTAGAAGCTACAAAACAATTTTCCTTCGAAAGAAAGCTACAAAAATTAAAACTACTCAAAACTACAAAATCTAATCTTGAGATCTAAAATCTAAATTGAGTAAAAGCTTTAAGATTTTTTGAAGAATGTTTTCCTTAGTTGTTCAGCAAACTAAGAGTCTATTTGTTTAGAATAACAAACAGATCAAAAACACTCAAAATATTTTTTTTATAAAAATGAAATTCAAAACTTTCAACCAAGTTTTTTCGAAGATTCGCAAAGAAACAAAAGGCTCAATTTCTCAATAAAGGATGTTTTCACAATCAGGTCAGATTCAAAAGACAAAAAGAGATCAATGTAATCTGAGATACTGCAAATTGTCAAAAGTTCGAATCGCTACAAAGACCAAGCGGAAAGACAATCCAAATTGCAAAATCTTCT
>JAXQQM020083049.1:0-20905 GCA_034641835.2 Pinus albicaulis
TTTCTAATGTCGGCCAAAGCATTAACCTAACCTTGAATTTTATATAACTTGAATATTTAGATTATATATAAATTTTTTAACTTATTAATGGGCTGAGATTAACTATTAAAATAAAACTATGTATTATTTATATAATTTGAATGGATAGTAAATTTACCTTTAACAAAAAAATTTACCACATTTAATTTCCAAATTAAGTAAAATTTTAAACATCTTTACTCTTTACTAAATTCAATACCATTTCCTAAATAAAAGGAAAAGAGTTAATTCAACATAAACAATCAAAATCCAAAATATTTTAATATTTATTTTAATTAAATATTTGTAAAATGAATCTTTAAAAAGAAAACCCATATTCTATGGATAAATTAAAATATTTAAAGACATAAATATTTCTCCATGAAAGTTGCAATATTTTAAAATTTAAATAAATAAAAATATAAATAAACATGAGGTATGGTAAATAAATAAAACCTATTTTTATACTTATGGTAAATAATATATATATATATATAAATTAGATGTATGGTAAATAAATAAAAATTCTTTTTATATTTACTCCATAAACCTTTTTATATTTAAAAAAATTGAAAAAAGAGGTTTTATTTAGATGAAGCCTATGGGATGAATACCATGGGACAAATTAATATTGATACCATGGGCTAAATACCATGGGCCAAATACCATATTTATAAAATAAGTATGGTAAATAAATAAATATAAAAGAGATATAAAGAGGTATGATAAATAAATAAATATAAAATAGGTATAAGGAGGTATGGTAAATAAATAAATATAAAAGAGTTATAAAGTGGTAAGGTAAATAAATAACAAAATATCATATAGGATTATAAATAAAAATCTAAGTATATGACAAGCCTATGGGCCAAATACCATAGTAAATAAAAGAGGTATATGGTAAGTAAATAAAACCTCTCTTCATATTTACTCCATAATCCGCTCTATGTTTACGAATATTTAAGTTCATTAGTTTACATAACAAAGAATAAATAGAGAGAGAGAGAGTGATAAGGGGGAGATGGAGAGAGAGTGTGTATGTTTAGGGGTGAGTTAAAGAGACAAAGTAGGATGTATGGAAATAAGGGGGGAGAGAAGAAGAGAGAAGGATAGAGGGAGGGATATAGTAATGTAGTTGGAGAGAGAGAGGGGCGGAAAGAGAGAGAGAAAGAAAGGGAGATGAGGGAAGAGAGAGGATTAGAGAGAGAGAGAGAGAGAGAGAGAGAGGATTGGAGGAAAAAGAGAGAGGGAGATAGGAGAGAAGGGAGAGAGAGGAAGGATGAGAGAGAGGAGGAGAGTGATGGGGGGAAGAAAGAGTATTGGAGGGAAGAGAGAAAGAGATCGGGGAAGAGAGAGGGAGTTAGGAGAGAGAGAGAGAGAGAGAGGAGAGGAAGGACGAGAAGAGGACTTGAGAGAGAGGAGGAGAGAGAGGGATCGATAGAGAGATGGAGTTGGAGGGGGAGATGTAGGAAATAAGAGATATAGATAGTGAAAGTGGAGAGAGAGAGAGAGAAGGAGTGACAGGGAGGAGAGAGACGAGGAGAGAGAGCATGTATGTTTGGGCTAAGAAAAGACAAATAAGGAGAAATGGAGATAAGGGGGGAGAAGGAGATATAAGGAGAGAGGGAGGGAAAGAGAGATGGACTTAGAGGGAGAGGGAGAGGGAGGTAAGAAGAAAGACATAGAGAGAGAAAGGTTGAGAGAGAGAGAGAGAGAGAGAGAGAGAGAGAGAGAGGACAAAAGGAGGAAAGAGAGATATTAGTATGGGAGAGGTAGAGAAGGGGAAGATAGAGATATAGATGGAAGGTGAAGGGAGGGAAGAAGAGAGAGATGGGGAGAGGAGGGGAGTGAGAAAGAGATTGATATATATGGAGTGCGAGAGTGTGTGTGTTTAAGGGGGTGAGATAGAGAGATATAAAAGAAGAAATGGAGGGGGATATAGATATGGATGGAGGGTGGAGAGAGGGAAGAATAATTCTCACACTAGATGGATTGATATAAGTGGAAATGGTGATTAATAATCCTATTGATTATTTGCACTATATGCATCGATTTTAGTGTAGGTATTTATTTCTAATGATATTTGATTACATGCACTAAATGCATTAATTTTAGTGTAGGTGGTGATTTCTAATACAATTTTTATTGCATGAGGCTGCAATCTGACAGTATGACCCCGATGTCGGGTATGTCACGTTCTCAAAAAATAATAAATTTTACTTTTTCTAATGTCAGCCAAAGCATTAACCTAATCTTGAATTTTATATAACTTGAATATTTAGATTATATATAACTTGTTTAACTTATTAATGGGCTGAGATTAACTATTAAAATAAAACTATGTATTATTTATATAATTTGAATGGACTAGTAAATTATATACGTGAATTTGAATGGATCATAAATTTACCTTTAACAAAAAAATTTACCACATTGAATTTCCAAATTAAGTAAAATTTTAAACATCTTTACTCTTTACTAAAGTCAATACCATTTCCTAAATCAAAGGAAAAGAGTTAATTCAACACAAACAATCAAAATCCAAAATCTTTTAATATTTCTTTTAATTAAATATTTGTAAAATGAATCATTAAAAAGAAAACCCATATTCTATGGATAAATTAAAATATTTAAAGACATAAATATTTCCCCATCAAAGTTGCAATATTTTAAAATTTAAATAAATAAAAATATAAATACACATGAGGTATGGTAAATAAATAAAACATATTTTTATACTTACTCCAGGACTATGGTAAATAAATAAAAATATATATAAACTAGATGTATGGTAAATACATAAAAATTCTTTTTATATTTACTCCATAAACTTTTTTATATTTAAAAAAAAATCAAAAAGAGGTTTTGTTTAGATGAAGCCTATGGGACTAATACTATTTAAGACAATACACAAGTTTTCTTTTGTCTCAAATTAAGACAATTTACCCAAAAATTGTCTTAAATATTGTCTTAAAACCCCCCTTTATGTTGTAGTGATAGGATTATAAATAAAAGTCTAATTATATAACAAGCCTATGGGCCAAATACCATAGTAAATAAAAGAGGTATTGTAAATAACTAAAAATATAAATAAGCTACAGGTAAGGTAAGTAAATAAAACCTCTTTTCATATTTACTCCATAATTTTCTTTATATTTAAGAATATTTATGTTCATTAGTTTACATAACTAAGAAGAAATAGAGAGAGAGAGAGAGTGAGAGTGAGTGATAAGGGAGAGATGGAGAGAGAGTGTGTATGTTTAGGGGTGAGATAAAGAGACAAAGTAAGATGTATGAAAAGGAGGATGGAGAGAAGGAGAGAGAAGGAGAGAGGGAGGGATATAGTAATGTAGGTGGAGAGAGAGAGGGGCGGAAAGAGAAAGAGAAAGAAAGGGAGATGGGGGAAGAGAGAGGATTAGAGAGAGAGAGAGATGGGGGAAGAGAAAGGATTGGAGGGAAAAGAGCGGGGGAGGTAGGAGGGAAAGGCAGAGAGAGAGGAGGAGAGAGGGATCAATAGAGAGATGGAGTTGGAGGGGGAGAGATGTAGGAAATAAGAAATATAGAGAGTGAGGAGTGGAGAGAGAGGAGTGAGAAGGGAGAGACATAGAGAGAGCGTGTATGTTTGGGGCTGAGATAAAGAGACAAATAAGGAAAGATGGAGATAAGGGGGGCGAGAAGGAGATATAAGGAGAGAGGGAGGGATATAGTAACATAGTTGGTGGGTGAAGAGAGAGAAAGAGGGCGAGAGAGATGGGAGAGAAAGGGAAAGAGAGGAACGAAGAGAGAGGATGTGAGAGAGTGGAGAGAGGGAGGGAAAGAGAGATGGACTTGGAGGGGGGGGGGGAGAGGGAGGTAAGAATAAAGACATAGAGAGAGAAATTTGGAGAGAGAGAGTGAGTGATAAGGAAGATGGAGAGAGAGGGAGAGAGGACAAAAGGAGGAAAGAGAGATATTAGCGAGGGAGAGGGAGAGAAGGGGAAGATAGAGATATATATGGAAGGTGAAGAGAGGGAAGAAGAGAGAGATGGGGAGAGGAGGGGATTGACAAAGAGATTGATATATATGGAGTGCGAGAGCGTGTGTGTTTAGGGGGGTGAGATAGAGAGACAGAAAATAAGAGATGGAGGGGGATATAGATATGGACGGAGGGTGGAGAGAGGGAAAAATATTTCTCATACTAAATGGATTGATATAAATGGAGATGGTGATTTATAATCCTATTTGATTATTCACACTATATGCAGTGATTTTAGTGTAGATATTTATTTCTAATGATATTTGATTACTTTCACTAGATGCATTGATTCAGTGTAGGTGGTGATTTCTAATACAATTTGATTGCTTGCATTGAATTTGTTGATTTCAATTTATATGTCGATTTATAATTATATTTGATTACTTGCACTAGATGAATTGATTTCAATGTAGATGATTTCTAATCCTATTTGATTGTTTGCACTAAATGCATTGATTTCAGTGTAGATGACGATTTCTAATCCTATTTGATTTCTTTGAGGAAATGCATTGATTTCAGTGTAAATGTTGGTTTCTAGAGAGAGAGAGAGTGAGTGATAAGGAAGAGGGAGAGACAGGGAAAGAGGACAAAAGGAGGAAAGAGAGATATTAGCGGGGGAGAGGGAGAGAAGGGTAAGATAGAGATATAGATGGAAGGTGAAGAGAGGGAAGAAGAGAGAGATGGTGAGAGGGGGTTATTGACAAAGAGATTGATATATATGGACTGTGAGAGCGTGTGTGTTTAGGGAGGTGAGATAGAGAGCCAAAAAAGAATAGATGGAAGGGGATATAAATATGGATGGAGGGTGGAGAGAGGGAGGAATATTTCTCGCACTAGATGGATTGATATAAGTGGAGATGGTGATTTCTAATCCTATTTCATTATTTGCACTAGATGCATCGATTTTAGTGTAGATATGTATTTCTAATGATATTTGATTACTTGCACTAGATTCATTGATTTCAGTGTAGGTGATGATTTCTAATACTATTTGATTGCTTGCATTGGATATGTTGATTCCAATTTAGACACTGATTTATAATTATATTTGATTGCTTGCACTAGATGCATTGATTTCAATGTAGATTATTTCTAATCCTATTTGATTGTTTGCACTAAATGCATTGATTTCAGTGTATATGGTGATTTCTAATCCTATTTGATCGCTTTGAATAAATGCATTGATTTCAGTGTAGATGTTGGTTTCTAATCTTAATTGATTGCTTGCATTAGGTGCATTGATGTCAATGTAGAAGTTATTTTCTAATCTTATTTGATTGCTTGCATTAAATGCATTGAATTCAATGTATATGTTGATTTATGATTTGATGTAATTGGATATATGATGGTACATTAATTTTAAAGTGATTGGATTAACAATATGCATTGATTTTAGTGTAAGCATAAAAAATTATTGACAATGTACATTTATTTTTGTGTTATAGTAATTTAACCAATTTTAATATTGGAGAGCAAGAGAGACAAGGTATCATGTTTACTACAATAGCTCGAGTTAAAGATTTAAATGGTTTACGATTTAAATTTTCTTTTTCATATAATCGATATGAAAAGATAACGAAACTAACAAGGGTGGCAATAAGAATAGTAGAAGAAAATAGTTTGAGGTTGATCACAATGAAGACTATTTGTAACATGAGTACATTCTTATTATTCACACTCTATCTTTCAACACTATTATTGTCATTTTGCATTCAAAAAAAATATTTCATCATTTTTTATTATTATAGTTATTAACAATATTTATCATCTCAACGAACTGAGGTAACTAAGAAAATTTAAAATTAAAATGACCAAGTTAATCTCAGAAATATTTAGCATATTTAAAATGATTATATTAATATTTGATATATTTACATATTATTGATAAAATTAATCATATCTTCTATAGATTTTCCTTGGCAGCACATGACTGAAACCAGCCTAGATCCATCTTAACTCCAGATCTATCAAGGGCCGAGAGGGATCAAATCTCTCGAGGTGCAAACCTTTCCTCAAGTTTTGCACTCAAAAAAGAGGTTTGCACCTCGAGAGATTTGATCCCTCTCGGCGCTTGATAGATCCGGAGTTAAGATGGATCTACGGTGGTAGGTATGGAAGATAGGTCTAATACTAGATATTTCTAGGCTTGGCTAAGGCTCCGAGTTTTAAAATTAAATGAAGGTTGATAGAATGAATCAGGTCTTGTTAATAATATCCTCGGCACTTTCAGGTCGGTAGTAACAATAATCCATTCGTCCATGCCTCTGAACAACTCTGTCTTTCTAGGCATGCTTTGTTCATTGGATATACATATAATGTATCCTCTGCAATAATTGATCACGGGAAGCTTTGTTCAACCATATGTTGGTTACTTCTTTTTTCAGAAGTACCATATGCTGGTTGCTTGCCCTGTGTTTGGCATAGAGTTACAAATAAAAAGGGACAGGATTGTCAGTGGCAAGGTGAGAATCTGTTGGACGTATGGTTCGAATGGTGTTTTGTTCAAGGGTGGGATCCCATAAGTTGATGCCTGCCTCTATTAATTTGTTGGGATGTATGATTTGCAAGGAACAAAGGCATTTCTAATGATCGTTTACTGCCTCCAGAGATAATTGCTGCTCAATCTCTTGTTATTTAAGGTTTACTGCCCAAGCCTCAAATAGACCACAGATGCAGGGTTGTTACCCAAGCTCACATAGGTAAGGCCTGGCAGTGGGGATTTTTTGATAGTAAGCCCAGGGTGAACCGGAGACTTTGTGGAGGAAGTGTGATTTTGTTTCTGATTGAGTGATATTTTTTCCATATCAAAATGGGACTGTACTCATTGTAAGTTTTTGGTAATCTAAATTATCAATTGGGTCACTAGAGCAATCAAATGTCACAATGTGGGGATTTTGCAACTCATGAATGAAATATTTCATTTAAAAGTCTCATTTAACATGTTCACTATTTTCAGTGTTCACTATTTTTACCGGGAGTGACGGGCAGACTCCCTCTCTGAGGAGGGTCTTAGGCTGGGTAATGGGATCTGAATGATTTTGGAGTCACAAAACAATTCGTTCCATGAAAATTGGTACCCTTCTTAGGCTGGGTAATGGGATCTGGATGATTTTGGAGTCACAAAACAATTCGTTCCATCCGTATTAGTATAGACCTTTCATGTACAGGAGTGTACTGGAGTCCAGCAGTGCTAGATGCACCATAAGTTTAGATATTTTTGCTATTGTCTTTTTAAAGTGTTCGTGTTTGTATGTATGTCAAGTTTAAACAGCACTTATATGTTTACTTTTTTGTATCAGCATATTATATGTGATTATGCTTTTTGGACAAATTACACTGTTGCCTTGGTCATCTAAATTTGTCACAGTTTTTCCCATGGCTTTTACCAATTCTTAGACAGATCTTAGAGATCCCATATGGGAATGCATGCTGGACTTTTATCAACAGAATGTGATTCTATTACTGAAATAAAATTACGAACAAAAAATTGATCACAAGAATTATGCATTATGCATCAATTCCTTGGCATACGTGGACTCTGCAGCCGAAAGAAATAAGCTCTTCCAACTGTTGTGGCACTGGTCAAGAAAGATGAAGGCAATTTTGATCACAAAATTGTGTGCTTTTCACCATTCCAATACTGTAGATTATTAAGCTATGGCCACAAGGATTTTTTCTGTCATCCATCCTTCAAACTGTTATTACTGACTGCCCTCGATTGCCACTGAATTGCAGAAATTGTTCTATCACTTAGTATTGGGCTTTACTGACTGCCCTCGATTGCCACTGAATTGCGGAAATTGTTCTATCACTTAGTATTGGGCTCTGTGCTCAATATGGGCATCTAATTCCGAGCCGTCCGGGAATAAAGGAATTTATTGGATACAAACACTGCTTAAGAGTACATTAATTATTCGATCCTCATCCAGGGATCTATAATTTTTCAAAACAAGTGATTTCAACTTTCTGCTTTACAACATCCTTGTTATTAACACAGTTTGGGTTTTTGTTTAAACTAGTCATACTCTATCTCGGTAGATAAATGTACACATTAGAAATACCCTAAGGCCTGCACTTATTCAGTAAGTGGTATGACAATGCACAATAACTAGTCCTATTCTATCTCGATAGATAAATATACACATTAGAAGTACCCTAAGGCCTGCACAAATTCAGTAAGTGGTGTAACAATGCACAATTCATGTGGACCATGAAATAGAAGTACCATGGAAAATATCAAATACATAAAATGTTGGATGAATCGCTATGTAAAGGCAGACCATCAAGTTCAATTTGAAACCTCTCCACATTATTTATAAAATTAGATCTTATTTGGAATTACTACACATTATTAAAGATGTATCTAATTTTAGAAGTAATTAGAAGTAATGATCTAGGTTGGATAATGATTTCTTAAATTGTAACTTCTAATATGTAATTCGATCTCATTTAATCTCATAACTGTGTAATCAACAAAACCAAATTTATACATGTCTTACTATTTCAGCTAATCAATGATTTATTAGCCTGACAATAATTCATTGTAAGAACTGTTGAGAATTTAAATGAAGCTTAATGCAACCAAACAAACATTTACCTTACGGCAGATATCAATATTCTGTTCTGAAATTTGGAAGTGATTAAAGATTCTTGTACCCATGAGCTATATTAACTGCTCTAAAATTGTTTAAAAATGATACTGGAATGCATATGTATAGAGTAAAATTCCGTTTTTATATCTATTGAAAACAAAACTTCTGTTGGTCCATGTGGAATTTCCTCTTCTTTATCAAAGAAGACCATTTTGGAAAACAAAACTTTTGTTGATCCAAATGTGGGCCTTTTAAAGATAAGGGTTTTGTGGATTCTAGCAGTGTAATCAATTAATCATAACTTGAAGATAAGGGTTTTGTTTCCATCTCCAAAGCATAACTTGAAGAAGATTGGTTGAAAGAAGATCTTTGCTGTGGTGTATTTATCATTTCTACCTCTGAAGCATAACTCGTAGAAGCTTGGTTACAGGCACATCGCTGCTCAGGCATATTTATCCTCTCCACCGACAAAGCATAACTTGATGAAGATTGGTTAGAGGCACATCGCTGTTGAGGCGTGTCGATGGGTAATGGAAACGGAGGAGCTGGAGGAATTGGAATGTCATCTCCTCCTTCCAGCATTTGGATGACTCAGCTTATCGAGGGACGGCTTGATGCATTGAACTGGAGGCACCATAGTCCAACTAAACTTAATTTTTTTTGCAATCAATTGGTCCTCCTCTGACATTCTTTCTTTTCTGAGATCTCCAAATTTTCCCTCCTGGACCTGGTTAAAAGCCCAATCCGCATAGAAGAATTTGCTTGGTGTACTCTTTTGGTCATAGTCGATGTTCCTCCTTCCTTCCACCATCTCCATAACCAACATCCCATAGCTGTAAACATCAGATCTATCAGTGACAGGTCCGTGCTCTGTTGACTACATCTCTGGAGCAGAGTAACCAAGTGTCCCTCTCTTAGCTACGGAAATGTTACTTTCCTCTCTCTCTGAAATTTTGGCAAGACCAAAGTCTGCAAGTTTGGGCAAAAAATTGGTATCAAGCAGAACATTAGCAGGCTTTATATCACAATGTAAGATGCGATTCCTGCACTCATCATGTAAGTATGCAATACCGCGAGCTGTGCCAACTGCAATTGAATGCATCATTTTCCAATCCAACTCGTGCCGATGGTCTCCATGGATATATTTGTCCAGAGAGCCATTAACCATGTATTCATACACCAAAGCTCTTTTGGAGGCTTGAGAACAATAACCCAAGAGGCGCACCAGGTTAACATGATAGGTCCTCCCAACTGTAGCCACTTCTGCAATGAATTGCTGTCCAGTAGGAAGCTTGCCTTTATAAACTGTTCCAAAACCCCCTTTACCAACCTTGTCTGACAAATTGTTGGTGTAAGCTATAATGTGAGCATAAGAATACCTGGTTGGCATTTGAGAAGAATAATAGTGTAAGAAATTCTCAACTGACGGTGGTCTAGAGTCAACGGGCTCCATAAACGCTAAAATGCTCTGCTCCTCCTCACTGGAGGTCCTCGGACAACAACAACTTCTCCGACGGATGGCTATGCAAGAAATGACCACTATGCTAAAGACAGCAAGGAGTATAAAGAATAACACTGAAATAAAGGTGAACAAGATCATTAGAGCATGGAATATAAAGGATAAGCAAGAGTAACGAAATGAAGGATCAATTTTAAAGACAAAACAGTTTACCTGCAATCGCGTCTAGAGGTACCCTAGTGTCCAACAACGTCCCTTCACTACAAGAAGAAGGGTCATTTAGCCACACATTACAATTTGTAAAGGATTTGAGAAATCTTTACTTTTCAAATAGTGGTGCAAAAGTGGTGATAATGTGGAGATACGCATGTGGTGCTATGTTTTCTGGTGCAAAAGTGGAGTTAATAAAAAATGTTAAATTTGGTGTTGAATGCATATGTGGCATTCCATGGTGTATGGTGCAAACCACCAAAAACAAATCTGACGTGGATCAAGATATTGTGATGCAAAGCACCAAAACTAATTTTACAAAAATTAAAAAATTATCATAAAATATCAAAATTATTATAATAATAATAAATTGTATATGGTGCAAAGCACCATAAAATAAAAAATGGTGCAAAAAAAAATACATTTTTTTTATTATTATAATAAAATTGTATATGGTGCAAAGCACCATAAAATATGAAATGGTGCAAAAAAAAAATATCCTCCTTTATTTAGAAAGGTTATATATTGCATGTGGTGAGTATCTTGGGAAGAGTTTGATTTTATTACGAAAGAAAACATTTTGACCATTTTCTTATGCTTAGATCCAATTACCATAAATATATTTAATTAATATCAAATGTATTAACACAATTGAAGTATCTCATAGTTACATCCAAAAATTTTAATTCATTGTGTATAATAAGACTATGGTGTCTTTTTTTGTGCTTGGCTACATTATGGCAAGTATCAATTACAAGTAATGGGAGAATTTCTCCATTGAAACATTCACATGTTTCCAAGTTGATGGGCATAATAAATTTACATACATAATATCACTACTGATCATTTTGGTCAACATGGTATTGATCATGTAGATGAATCATTTCAATCTTTGAAAAATAAAATAAATAAATAAATAAAAGTTCTAAGCAATGTCATTTCAATTCCAAGCCTCACAGAATTTTGTTTGAGTGAAAACTTTAAGATGACATGATATTTCAAAAACTTTTGTTTTTCTAATCTATTAAATATCTTTCTAGTTATGAAAAAATATATTAAATGAATATCTTTCACATTAAATGAATATTTACAAAGTAATAACAATATCTACGTATGTTAAAATTTTAAGTATATTATACAACAACCAAAACGATGAGTATATAAAAAGAGATAATTTAATTAAAGAAAATAAAAGTTATACATATGTTACAACATTGATTATCAAAAAATCACTTTTCATTTATTAATATAATGAAATGTCTTAGGTCTTGAAATTTGTTTATTATGAGATATGAAAAAAACGAAACTGATAATTCGTTTGAAATCATCTGTATTGCTCATCCTTAAAAGAAATTTTGTCGTCCCCTGCATGGAGAAATCATAAAAAGAAAATTATAAACATAAGTTTGTGAATAAAAATACATAAATGAAATAAACTGAGAAAAACACAAACAATAACTTCAATTGAATTGAAATAAACCATAAAAAGTGTGTGCATTTAATGGTATTTCATAACTAAAGTATCTTATTGATTTAAAAAATAACTGAAGTGAACTAACCAAACATATGGTAAGGTTGAAGCATGATTCAAAGTTCAGCTTCATCTTCTCTTTCATCATGTTGATCAGTTATTTAAGGCACTTATAAGATAAGATCAAAACAATTATAAATTGTATTAATTGAAACTTTCATTTGCATATACTTCTTTCATATTATAAAAATTTATCTAGAACAAAAAAATTATAGGTCAAAAAAGACCTCATAATCTGTAATAGGATTAAATCCATCTTTAATCTTTTGATGAATGAGAGAAGATACACCATAGCATGAAGCAAAATTTGTCATCTTCAGACATTTTAATATTGAACACCTGCAACTATATTTTAAATAATAATGAAATAGTTAGAAATTTGATTATATAAAAAAATAAATTTCCCTTGAAAAGCATAGTAGTGTATTAAGCTTACAATTTTTGCCTCTGCAGATAACATGCCACCTTTCCCCAAACGATGGCGTGTGGACAACCTAGAGGCTCGTACAGTATGTGCGTATTTGTCTTTTCCGATATATGCATGGTAAAATAGCTCATCTCAAAGTAATTAGTTTCTATGGATAAATGTCATGCTTTTACAGAGCATAAGAAAAATGATAGAGCAATCATCAGCCCATTCATTTTGTTGCCACTATAGCTACTACCATCTTGCAGTACATGTTTATTGTTGTGGTGGAATTGATGGCAGGCCACTTGGGGAAGTTCGAGTTGGCTGCATTGGCCATTGCCTTAACTGTTGTTAGAGTATTGGCTTATGGAATCATGGTATGCTCTGTTTTGTTTTCATATTGGTCCTCTTAAATTCCCCCTCCCCCAACACCCATAAGGCATTGTTGATTTTGGAGTGCTTTCATACCCCATTTGTTTGCAAAAAACATAGAGGCACATTCCATGGCTAGACTGAAACTCTAATGAGAATTATAGAACCCAAATAAAATGTTAATGGAATCTATGCTTCCAAAGCTAATTTGGGTTTTTGTTAACTTAATATATTATTATGATTCTGGGAGTTTCATCATGGTGGCCTATGCTTGTATGTTTGGGATTTGACACATGCCTCTTCTCAAATGACAAGTTGTTCAATTAGCTATATTCCTCAAGTTATATTTTGGCCTAGATATTTTCCTTCCAGCCCCTATGAAAGTGATAATTTTGGGTAGTACCAGCTTTCTTTTTAGGCACAGACTAGTTGGTATTTACCAGCTAAACTGCACACCTAGAGCAGTTCCAGAGGTGGAGTATTTTCAATCATTCTGTGCTGGGACTGACAAATAATTATGAATGGCCAAGTTGAGGTGTCTGAAAACCATTTTCATCATAAGGTCATCATGTCATGTAATCATTTGTCCACCTAATGTAATAGCTTGGGTTACTTTGAAATGATGAATGTTAGGGTGCAGTGACACCAACATTTATAGTGTTATGGGTTTACTCTTGATTATTATATGTGAGACTTACTATAATCCTAATACCTCTTTGTCTATGTCTCTCTGCTCTGGTTTTGTCATTTAAACTTCACTCCTATCATACTCTTACTGTTATCTTTCTTCATGTCCTGTAAGTCTAGTCTCAGTGCAGATTGGAAAACTAGATCTCAATTGTATGTGGTTACCTCTATGTATCTGAAACTTATCAAGCATAAAATAATCTTGAAGATAGTCTCAAGATGCATAGGATTAACTCTAAAGTTAAAACATCTTCTGTACAACTATCGTAGGGACATTCTACTTGTAGTGAACAATCTGGACTGTTGTAATTGTCAATATCTCGGAATGTTCCTCATTTGAAGGCGATACACTTGGTTCACAAATTTATGGTCAATATATAGAGATGTAGCATTTAAATTTCACATTGACCTGAACAACAGCATTTCTGGTGCCATTTTTTTATAAAATGAAGCCATTAGAATCTACAAGATGGAGGATTTAATAGGACCAAAGATAGCGAAGAGAATCTACAAATGGAGGATTGCAACATTGCTAATGCTTTGGACCAGAATGTACTTACAAGCAAGCATGATGGTAAAACTGTTTCTTCAGAGTCTGGTGTGACTTTGCCAGATTATACCACCTTGTTGGCCAATGAGTTGGAAGATGAGAATAGTGTAACCCAAAAAATCAAACTCTTATTACTTAAGCACCAAGAGGAAATAGAGGAGTTGAGACAAAAGCATGAACGGGTACTACAAGAATTTATAAATCAACTGCCACAGAAGGGTTTTACTGTGAAGTTTTTAAGGAATGGTTTGCCTTCGTCTTCCAATGATGCATGGAAATTTAATCTCCCACTACTTCGTACAAATGCATTCAGTGATGGTACAAAAATGAGTCTATAGAATAGCAACAAATCAAGAATGAAACCATGGAAACAAGAACTGGAAAGGGGTTTGAATAAGTATAGCCAGCTTTTAAGACTAAGCATTAAATAATAGATGGCACAATTACTCACAAGGTAACCACAAGCAAGGCAAAGCATACTATGATAAAATGCTTATGCACTTGAGGAAAGCAATCAACACCAAATGGGAGGAGAGGACACAGAGGCCAAATGTCCCAAGAATTCAGAAGGTCACAATACAAGGATAGTTTGAGAGAGTCAAAATTAGAATAAAAGAAAAAGGGTACTCAACGTATTATTAATCAAGAAAATTGAAACAAAACAAGAATGTTTTTTATCACAAGCAGTATTGGTCCATTGGATTCAATTTAAGCGCGCTGGAGACATCAATAGCAGGGTAAGGAGCAGTGAAAAGTCCCCCATGGTGATGATACTAACAATAATGCATGGGTACTTGGCTGCACTTGAACACTTTTCTGACAAAACAAACACAGAAAAATCAATTTAGGTTTTCCACCAAAGCATGGGTACTCCCATCAATATTGGAGGAAGATGGACATCCATAAACGTTATTGGCAAGACTTACACCTTGCAAATGTTGTTGGCAGAAAGCAGACTCCCACAAATGCTGTAGGTGGAAGGCAGGCTCCACAAATGCTAATAGAAAAAGGTGGATGCCAGAAAATGCTTTTGGCGGAAAACAAACTCCTGCAAATGTTTTTGATAGAAAGCAAAGGCCCTGTTTGTTATGAGTGACAATGTTGGACCCCAACAAATTCTCTTGTGGGAAGGTGGAAGCCTCACAAGTCACAACACATGCTGACATGCATGCTGAAGGTTGTTGACTCACAAATGTTTTTGGTGGAAGACTAAGGACCGGCAACGTATGTATGCATGAGGTGGACTCCTAGAAATGTTGTTGGTGGAAGGAGTCCTGACCTGGAGTCTCCGTAAGGCTACATGTGGAAGGTGGAAGCCTGCAAGCAGAGAGAGGAACCCTGAAATTTTAACTGTGTTGTTGCAGAGACTATCATATAGGATTATCGGCATGGTGTTGATCAACTGTTGATACCTATGCAGGCACAATCTCATCAATGACTACTTTTGATGGCAACCTTGTCAATGTTGATCCTGGTCGATTGAGCTCTTCGACACAACATGCCCTCCCTCGTTAACAGTTTTTCCATCAAAGTGTTGATGGCAATAGACATATGGAATCTTCAGTTTTTACACATTTCTTCTTCATCTAATGGGTCTTTCTATTTTACAATCAGTCACTTTTATTTCTTCTTCCTCAAGTGTATTTTAGGAATAACATGCACTCTCTCCTTGCAGCCTTTTCTCTTGAAGTATAGGCTGTGGAGTAGATTTCAAACAGTCTACTGGCGCTTCTATGATAATTTTCTAATTCCGTCTTCTATGGGTCTACTGCAAGAAGGGAACAAATATAATTTAGGTACAATACTCAACATTTCATTATCTTGAAAACAATGGATTATGGAGCCACTATACACTCTTTCCACCATATAAGGTGTGTTCCAAAATATTAGAAACATTTTTTACTTTGCTGTCAATGTCAAGATCATTCATATTTTGGACTCCCCATTCATAATCATGTTTATTGATACCTTCAGCCATATCATCACAGTTAAATTCTTCACCATTGCCCTTAACTACACAAGGTCATTATTTTCATACAACAAGAAAAATTAGGCTTTGCTGTCCACACAAGCTTTGAATTCTGGTAGATGAATTTGATATCTTGCAGTACCTCATTAATGAATAAAATTAGGCCCTTTTGTTTAACATTCCCTTCTAAACCCTTATTTAACATCCCCATTGATCCTAGTTCACTATATGAGCCAGAACTTGTAGTGGTTCCTGAGTTGCCCCTTAAATATAGCTCAACTTTAGGAAGCAACAACCGTCTTTTCAACAGAAAGCAAACTCCCACAAATGCTGTAGGTGGAAGGCAGGCTCCACAAATGCTAATAGAAAAAGGTGGATGCCAGAAAATGCTTTTGGCAGAAAACAAACTCCTGCAAATATTTTTGACAGAAAGCCAAGGCCCTGTCTGTTATGAGTGACAATGTTGGACCCCAACAAATTCTCTTGTGGGAAGGTGGAAGCCTCACGAGTCACAACACATGCTGACATGCAAGCTGAAGGCTGTTGACTCACAAATGTTTTTGGTGGAAGACTGTTTTTCCTAAAGATATTTAAAATAAAGAAGTGCCATGATGCTTCTGAGGACAACCATCCAGTACTGTTTAATGACATGCTATGTTTGTGTTTATGATTACAGTGTGCCTGTTTACTTATCTCTTAATTGATGAACAAGAAGAGTAGCTTCTTGTCATTTGTAACTAATAGAATTGAACATGACATTTACCATGACCATTTTTTATAGTATAGATGATTCAAATTTAAATTGAATTTATATGCAGGATCATAAAGTGCCACTTTGTGAGGGACGTTCAAGCAATTCTAGGATTTATAGTGAGTCCAGCATAGAAGCTTCCAGTCATAGAAATGGTGTCTAACACAGACTTCTGAGTACATTTTCGGATCAAGCAACATTGCACTTGCTTTGGACCAGAATGTACTTGTAGGCACGCATGATGGTAAAACTGTTTCTTCAGAGTCTGGTGTGACTTTGCCAGATTATACCACCTTGTTGGCCAATGAGTTGAAAGATGAGAATAGTGTAACCCAAAAAATCAAACTCTTATTACTTAAGCATCAAGAGGAAGTAGAGGAGTTGAGACAAAAGCATGAATGGGTACTGCAGGAATTTATAAATCAACTGCCACAGAAGGGTTTTACTGTGAAGTTTTTAAGGAACAGTTTGCCTTTGTCTTCCAATGATACCTGCTACAGGGTCTCTATCAATACTAGTGCAAGCAAAATTAAACCATTTCATGGTGCAGACTTTGTGAGCAGCCAAGAGGAGATTGATGAAACATCAAACCAAAAAGCATTAGTTGAAGAATTTGGCAATCTTAATTCAGTTGCCAAGAAGGAATCAGTGCAGGAAGCTCCAAGTTTATAGAAAGAAGAGCTTCCATGTTGTATTGCTTGGACTGTAGCTAAGTAGTGACCAATGAACATTATGACTCTTTAGGATTGTTACGTTATGTGGCAGATCTTTGTTAATTTCCAATAGTAAATGGAAATAATACTGATTCCGTTGTAATTGGTTAAATTGTTATTCAAGTTTTCTAGCAATCCCACTAGCATCCTTGTTAATCCACATACCAATACCTACTTGAAGATGGTAATTGTTCTCCCAATTAATATTTCTAAACTTTTGCATGCTTTTCCTTGTAGCATGTTGTTCTTGGATTTCGTGCATGAACTGGATAAGTCTTGGTGAGTTGCTTTTTTTTTTATATGGGCATTGTTAGATACCATTGCAGATACTCACACGCACGAAAGAAAGGAGACAACAGAAACTGTACACATTTTGCACTACTTATTGTATTAGACATATATAAGTGTACATTAATATTTCTTACTTATTTTAAAATGAATTTCCAGGTCATGTTCACAATATTCACTTCCCCTTTGACATTGATGCTGACACTGCAATGAGTGTTGCAAGTGAAATGGTGACAGAATTGGATCTATCGGATCAAGATGTGACAAATATTGCAGCCATGATTGATACAGAAATACACGCTCTTGTGCCAGAATGGCAACCCGCAATACCTTTTGTGGATACTGCTGAGGAGGAGATGGATATTGATTATCCTAGGTCTGCAATTGAAGATGATGTTTCAGAGATGCTCAGTGATAATGATAGGCCCTCTGGTGCATTTGTACTTGAACGCCTTCCTTCAGGTCGAAAGTATTGGTCTGATTCCCCAAGGTCTTTAGTTGCAGATTCTTACATGAAGACTGCCATAATGAATGCTTCTTCTAAAGAAGAAGGGCCAATGCATGGCAGATTTGATGAAGTGAACCATGTCCAGTCTGCCTCAAGCAGTGCTAAACATCATCGAAGTCATAATGACTTCGATGATCACAAGAACAAAGGGGATGGTTAAGATATAAGTTCAAAGTTTCCCAACTCTGTAGGGAAAGGCAACTTGCAAGAAAATGTTGTGGTGATTGATAAAGAGAAAAACCACTCAATTTCTGAGGTCATAAAGAATACTGTGGTGGCTGAGGGGAAGATGTCAGCTGAAGATATGAATACTGACTGCAGTACTCAAGAGTGGTTTAAAAGAATGAGCCAAGAGAATCTACAAATGGAGGATTGCAACATTGCTAATGCTTTGGACCAAAATGTACTTGCAGGCAAGCATGATGGTAAAACTGTTTCTTCAGAGTCTGGTGTAACTTTGCTAGATTATACCACCTTGTTGGCCAATGAGTTGGAAGATGAGAATAGTGTAACCCAAAAAATCAAACTCTTATTACTTAAGCATCAAGAGGAAATAGAGGAGTTGAGACAAAAGCATGAACGGGTACTGTAGGAATTTATAAATCAACTGCCACAGAAAGGTTTTACAGAGAGGCACATTCCATGGGGGTGGAGGTGTGTAGAGATGCATTTTATAGCCTAGTTGGTGAACTTGTGGAGGTGTGTGCAAGAGTGCATTGGGCGCATTGGATATGAATGACAGCAATGAGCACCCATTTTGTGTTGGGTTTTACACTATTGGATTTAAAGCTATTTTTATTCAACAATGTAAACCCAACATATTGAGCACCGTAGCCTGGTGCTTATTAATTACCAGATATGGATAGCCATTTAATCCCTGGTCTAATATGCACTTTTAGGTGGCCAAGCTTTTCCAAGTTGGTGTATCTCTAGTTCCACCTTGAGTTTGTGAACTTGAGATATGCATACTCATCCTTGCAACCTCAAGGTCCATGTCAAACTTGGGTATAGATGTGTATGTGACAGTTTTAAGAAGCATTTTGGGTGTTTTCTTCTTTGATCTCTGTTTTACCTCTCTAATTTGTGGCATCTCTGGGTCGGGTCTCCTTTTTGTATTCGCTTAATCAATTTATACAGATACACTTCGCAAGTTTTTATTGCATCAAGACTGCCACCGTTTCCTTAAATATTGTACCTTTCCTGGGATTTACAGGTTTCCACTGCAGTTGTAGAACCATATAACAGTGTTTTGTCAACTCATTCTCTCTTGGAGCACACAGATGTGTCAGTTGTTCTGGAAAACGAAGCTATTTATGACATATGTAAGCGATGTGTAGACATCGAAAGACCTACATACAAAAACTTGAACAGACTGATCTCGCAAATTATATCGCCATTAACAAGTTCTCTGCGATTTCAAGGAGCCTTAAATGTAGACATAAATGAGTTTCAAACAAACCTTGTTCCCTTTCCTAGAATTCATTTCATGCTTTCATCTTATGCACTAGTAGTGTCTAAAGAGAAAGCCTATCATGAAGCATTGTCAGTGAAAGAAATAACAAATTCTGTGTTTGAGGCCAGTAACATGATGACTAAATGTGATCCCAGACATGGAAAATACATGGTCTGTTGTCTAATGTATAGAGGAGACGTGGTGCCCAAAGATGTGAATGCAGCAGTTTCAATGATCAAAACAAAACGAGTTGTGCCTCTCTGTTTTTGCCATGGAATGTGCCTCTCTGGTAACTACTAAATAGCTCAGACATTGTAAGCTATGTGTTTAAACTTTAAAGTATAAGAGCCTTGAAAATTTATGTATGCCACTGACATATGATCTAGAATTTGAATTTTGTTTTCTAGTGGTCTTAGAGCAGACAATTTCCACGTGAGATATAAATGTGTGTTCTTTGATATTATCATTGTAGTATAGGAACCTTCCAAAAATCAAGAATGTCTTTGCACTTCAAAATATTGGAGTGAACTCTCTGAAGCCTTGTACTCTACATGTTTAGGCTGAAAGGTGGAGCGGAGCAGAGCAGTAAATGCTACTAGGCACTTGCCATTTGCACTGAGTTGCAACTAAGGTTTGGTTCCCACCATGTGAACGGAAGAGTTGATATCCCATTGCCAATAGTGGGCCTTGTCCCTCCATATAACTAACCTCCCATTCTAGCAGTCCCGATCTGTGTTCCTGTATTTTGTTGTGCAAATGCCATGATATGTTATAAAAAGAAAAAGCCATTTTAAGGATGCTTTCATCTTATGCACCAGTAGTGTCTAAAGAGAAAGCCTATCATGAAGCATTGTCAGTGAAAGAAACAACAAATTCTGTGTTTGAGGCCAGTAACATGATGACTAAATGTGATCCCAGACATGGAAAATACATGGCCTGCTGTCTAATGTATAGAGGAGACGTGGTGCCCAAAGATGTGAATGCAGCAGTTTCAATGATCAAAACAAAACGAGCTGTACCTCTCTGTTTTTGCCATGGAATGTGCCTCTCTGGTAACTACTAAATAGCTCAGACATTGTAAGCTATGTGTTTAAAGTATAAGAGCCTTGAAAATTTTAAATGTATGCCACTGACATATGATTTAGCATTCGAAATTTGTTTTCTAGTGGTCTTAGAGCAGACAATTTCCATGTGAGATATAAATGTGTGTTCTTTGATGTTATCATTGTGGTATAGGAACCTTCCAAAAATCAAGAATGTCTTTGCACTTCAAAAGATTGGAGTGAACTCTCTGAAGCCTTGTACTCTACATGTTTAGGCTGAAAGGTGGAGCGAAGCAAAGCAATAAATGCTACTAGGCACTTGACATTTGCACTGAGT
>JAXQQM020065571.1:0-63126 GCA_034641835.2 Pinus albicaulis
TTTCCATAGATTGTTACACAGCAATTTGTCACCATCCCTGCAATCTCCGTCCCGCACATTGGAGGGCTTATTCTATGACCTGTGAGTAGTGACATGACCTAAAACCACTTTCATGGCATTCCCATTAACAAGGACAACCATTCCCCTGAAGACAATTTCCTGTGAAAAGACCTAAAAATAAACCTTTTAGCCTTGGCGCGACTAGCCAATTCAGCCTTCGCGCCAATGGGGGAAATCCACCAAAGAGGGCGTGCCAACTGGCGCTCTATCCCAGTGTATTACTCACACTTGGCTTAATAAGGATTGTTTTTAAAAAATAAATGGCGATATTTTGATTCCAACCAACTCCTGAATGAGTCTCTAAAATGACTTGGGAGGTTTGGCTCCGGATCACCATGTAGGGGAAGTGGTTTTCCACCTATCATGGAAGCTTCCTTGAGGATAGGGCCAATCCCAACATTGTAGGGATCCCAACTCCCCTTCCACCATCTATATAAGCTTCTCATTTTCCCTATTGCAATCTAGCTTTGAATAGCATTGAATTAATAGTGAGGTGATTATTTGGAATGGCAGAGAGAGAGCCTTGTCCTTTTCCTGAAGAGCTTTACCGAGACGTACTCCTCTGTCGACCCACTGAAGGAAGATCTAGCGTTAGAGCTCAGGTTGTAGCTTTCTTTGTTCTGATTAATAATAAATGACTTCGATTATGGTTCCACTCAGATGTTCATGTTTTATGTTATGAGTTGCATGTTCTTTGACTGATACATAATTGCATGTATTAGGTTTTATGCTTGTTTTTTGTTGTTCTTCTTGTACGTGCAAGTGTTCGATCGCATTGAGTGGGAGAATTGTGATCTGCCAAAGCAAGGGATGGAAGCGCCATATTCTCCGCAAACGACAACAGTGTAGGACTTAAGGGAGGCCTCTCGCCGCATCTTTCTCTTTTGCAATTAGGAACTTGTGTCTTAGCATGACTCGGTTGTTGCTAGACCTGATCTGGGCTAGTAGGGATCGCCTCTATCCGCAGAGGGGATTTACCTCTCCAAAAAACTGGTGACTCCGCTTGGGAGACATTGATTGGAGTTTGTCTTGTATTTTCGGTTGATTTTGGTCTTTGTCTACTTGATCAGCTCTTTTGGTTCATTTTTTTCTGGTGTAAAACCCCTGTTCAGCCCCCAGAGGATCAGATCTGACCTCTACCTTTCCGAAATTTTCATCTTTTTATGGTTGGCTTGATTGGCGCGGTTTCCACCCTGACAATCGCACCCATTGGCACATGTTTCCAGTTCATCACTCGCACCATCCCCTGTCTGGCGGAGATTACAGCCAGACAGTTGCGCCATTTCCTGTAGGTGCTAAGGTTTTCCCTTGTTCGGAAATTTTTTTTGGTCAGTACTTTGCTTCTGGGTTAGTTTTATATTTTTCTTGAAGTGGTGAGTCTGGTCTTGGTTTGGAGAAATTCTTTGTTTTTTCATTTTTAGGCATTGGCGCTTGTTGTCAGTTAGCAACCCGCACCAATTGGCGCTAGTTGTTAGTGAGAAAATCGCGCTAGTTGACACTAGTTTCACCTACAAAGTCGTGCCAATTTCAAGGTGTGTGAAAATTGAGACTTTTTCCCTAAATCCTTCACCAGTGTGTCTTTCCCTTTCAGTATTTTCTATGTATGAGCATAGATTACATTGCTCATTGTTCAGCTGAAATGTCTTCTTGCCATGATTACTTGATGTAAAAGGGAATGAATGCCTTGTTTTGATCTCATGCTTTGGAAGTCCTCTTTGTGTTTGACCTCATATGTCTTGTCACCTTTTGAGGAATTTCGTTACAAAGTGTTTTGAAACAACGATTGCATTCTTAGTGTTTGTTTGCATCCCTTTTGCCTTCATCCTTCATTAAGAATATTTGTGTTTATTTAGTTTTCATCTCAAAGTTTTCTTTTGTTAAAATGCATTAGATCACATTGCATTGAAAAGTATTTTTTGAGATCCATCATTGAACTTAGATTACATTGTTTAATGATTGAAAGCTAAAAATCGCTTCGAGTGCATTCTCTTTCATTAAAAGCATGCATTAAGTAGATTCTCATTTCATCAAAAAATGCATTGAGTGAATTCTTATCATTTGAAAAGAAAAAGGAAATTGTGCATAGATTACAATTGCATAGTTTTCGAAAAAGAGGATTTTGCATAGATTACATTGCATTATTCACATCGTTGAATGTTTGAAATTACTTTTGGATAGTGAAAGTCATCTAGTTTGGAAAAAGTTTCGTTTTCAGTATTGTTGTTTGTTGCATCATTGTTTGAGACTCTTCCCTTAACTAGATAGCATTCATCGAATTGAAAGATTTCTTTTCTCATATAGCTGCATATAGGAGATTGTCGGATGACATGCGGTAGGGCTTTGAAGCTTAAGACATACTATAAAATTTATTCAATCAACCTAAGGGAAGAATTGAAACTTAGCAGTTGCGTTACTGGTCTGGGCTATTGACATGGGTGTGTTGGCGTCGTTAAACCTAGTGTACATCATTTAGCCTCTTGGATTTAGACAATGCTAAAATGCAGGACTTGTGCTCCCCATACCATTGCATATATAAAGGAGACCCACACTAGGTTTCTATCCTTTATTCGTAGGAAATCAAGTCTTGCTACCTTATACCCATGATACACAGGACACAACATTTGGGAGATTGCCTAGACGTGCGTCGAAGTCCTTGGTTGATTTCTCTTTCATTTTGAAACCAAGGTGTATATTGCGGATCACGGATACTTGGTACACCTCTTACCTAGATTACAGAGGCATTAAATTTGATCTTTTCTGACTCCTTAAATTTGAAAAGATCGTCAAGCGCTTGTCCTTTCACGCTTGCTTCAAATCTGAAAGAGATAGAGTCACCTTTTGCCTGTTTCTCGACTCTTAAAATATGAAATGGTAGAGTTTTGTTTCAATGTTTTAAAAATTAACTGCCCACGAAATATTCCTAGTTAAAGTTAGTTTCCTTAGGGTGTTGTTCTGAAGATCGTTTCTGATGGCAACTTTTCCGGAGTTCACCAACCAAGGAATCCCCTCCGATGGGAATCCGGGTCCTTTTCCTCCTTTTGGAAATGTTGGCGCTCCTTATATGGCAACGTTGTCCCTTCTTGGGTTAACTGTTGGGTTTCCTGTTTGGTTGTTTTCAACCTCTGTGGTCCCGAATGTCCCGGCTACTGTTCAATCAGTTCCTCTGCGTGAACAACGCCATGTTGATTCCAAGGTGGACCTCTCCCCTTCTTCGCCTGTTTCTGCGTCCTCCTCTTCTACTTCCACTGGTGAAAGTCTGGATTCGAGTAACCAGGTGGCTAAGAAGAAGAAGAAGAAGACAAAGAAGAAGAAGTCCAATAAGAGAGAGGCTAAGGCTGCAGCTACTGCTCCTAAAACGTCCGCTCTTGATAAACCTTCCAACCCTCCGCGGAGAGTTAAGTTCCCTTGCGTGATATGCCGGGGAAACCATCTTCTTCGAGATTGCCCTGGCATTTCCAAGGTGCTCGAAGCATGGTCCAACGGTCATCCGCCGTTGCCTTTGGCTTAGGGGCTAGGAGTCGGGTTGGGGCACGTCTTCACTGGTGCTAGTAAGGCTCTAAGAGCCAGAATGGATGCAATCCATGTAATTTGTGTAGAGATCATGCCAATCATAACTGTCAGAAGTATATGGACGAAGCAAGAGTGTTTGGAAAACCTGATTGTTTCTGCCATAGTGCCTTTTGGTACGAGATTTACAAGTAGCTTTCTTTGACTCCTCCACCTGATTATGCTTCGATTGCCAGAGAGTCGTCCTTGGTCAATCCCACTCCCTCGGAAATTCAAATTCGGGAATCTATCCCAGGCCAACCATTGGTCGTGGGATCGGATGACAGCCCCATCGCGGTGCACGGTCTTTGCTTTCCATTGAGAGTGGATCTCACATCCCTCAAGTTCTTCTTGTTTCCTCAAATTCCTCAGACTTGGAGAAATATTCTCCTGTCCCTATATCTCAAAAATTTTCTCCTCCGCCTCCCGTGATGGAGGTCCTAGAGGATACCCCTCCTGACTCCGTGATGGAGGTCATGGAGGATGCTCCTTCTTATCCCATAACACCAGGGAAAGACCATCTCGGTTCGATGGTAGACCCTCCAAGTAGTTTGGTCGCTTCCTTCAATTGGGGTCGATTCACAGGTTATCGCCTTCCTTCTTATGTGCCCTTTGAGATCACGGTACAAGCCTCCCATCTGGTCGTACCCAGCACCATTATATATTATAGATGAGCGCGTATGGGTATATTTTATCCTCAACTTCCTTCATGACTTTCGGTTGCGTCGCTTGCACACCTTTACGTAGAATCTGTTGGCATTTAACAGAAGAACGAGTCAACCGTTAGGGATCCTTCCAAGGTTACCTGTTACTTTGGGAGGTAAAACCATCCATATGGATGTGATGGTTGTTCCAGGCCCCTTGGATTTCAATCTGCTCTTGGGGCGTGATTACACCTATGCCATGGGAGCGCTTGTCTCCTCCCTTTTTCATGTGGTCTGTTTTCCACATGAAGGACGGATCGTGACCATTGATCAGCTTTCGTTCTTTGGTCTTGATGTGGCAACTGGCCCGCCATCATCCCTTCCTGGTTTTTATCCACCCATTGTATCTTCCCCACCGCAGGTCAACTATGTGGCTACCTACCCCATGCCTGTGCTCAGTGATGATTCCGTCGTGGATTAGGTGCTGGGGGCATTAGGACCTGACTTCCAGGATGTTTTTCTTCCATCGGGAGTGGAACTCTTGGAAGTGATGACTTCTTGTTCATTATGATGAGGTCGGTCGGAGAATAGTTCCTTGTCTTGTGTCAAGCTCCTTAAAAAATGAAACCAGGTTCGGTCGGAGCACAGTTCGTTTTCTTGTGTCAAGCTCCTTAAAAAATGAAACAAGTTGGTCGGAGCAGAGTTCATTTTCTTCTGTCAAGCTTGTTAAAAAATGAAACAAGGTCATCGGAGTAGAGTTCCTTGTCTTGTGTCAAGCTCCTTAAAAAATGAAACAAGGTCGTCGAAGCATAGTTCCTTGTCTTGTGTCAAGCTCCTTAAAAAATGAAACAAGGTTGTCGGAGCATAATTCTTTTCCCTGTGTCAAGCTCCTTAAAAAATTAAACAAGCTAGTCGGAGCAGAGTTCATTTTCTTGTGTCAAGCTCCCTAAAAAATGAAACAAGGTGGTCGGAGTAGAGTTCGTTTTCTTGTGTCAAGCTCGTTAAAAAATGAAACAAGGTGTTCCGAGGATAGTTTGTCTTCTGTATCAACCTCGTTAAAAAATGAAACAAGGTCATCTGAGGATAGTTCTTTTAATGTGTCAACCTCGTTAAAACAATGAAACACTTTCCTGTTCAATTCGAGTCTTTGATAAGATCTTGTAAAATCCCAGTCGAGTCTTTCTCTTGATCTCATAATTTGAACCTTCACTCCATCTGCCTTTCATATGGACTGAAGCTTGGGGGGCATGTACCTCGAATTGAGTCACCATGCTGGGGGCATGCTTACTTTTTCAAGCATAGTTTGTTTCCGTTTCAAGCTTGTGTAAAAATGAAACCGATTTCAAGCATAGTTTATCTTTGTTTCAAGCTTGTGTAAAAATGAAACCAACTTCAAGCAGAGTTTCCTGATTTCAAGCTTGTGTAAAAATGAAACCTTTCCCTTTTTACCCCTTGTGATTGTCATTTTATCAGCCTGTTTTTACCGGATGAGCCTTGGTTTTCTCACTCCATCGTCACTATCTGCTTGGCCGATCATATGCCTTCACTTGGTTGTTTTACCCGTTCCTGAGGAACCGCTGCTATGAGTGGTCTTGTTAGCCAGCCTCTTGACCTTTATTTGTTCAGAGTAGTTCCACCATTACCGGAACCAGTTGCTACCCTTTATACCACTCGTTCCTCCAGGAGGAGTCATCTTTCAGCTCTTTTCTGACTCTCTAAACATGAAAAGATTACCGAGGCCCTTGTCGTTTCGATCTCGTTAAAATGGACACGAATCGACATTCACCCAGTATAAGTTTAACCCTTTTTCGGGCTGGGATGGATTGATTACGAAAAAGGAATACCCTAGCCTATCGCGACTAGGAGGTTTTCTTAGAAAAAGTTTTCTACCTTTTCGGATCTGAGGAACTATTTACGAAAAGGGACCTTTGGAGTTTACTTTTCCATTGTCTTTTTAAACTCTCTAAATATGAAAAGACGTCGAGTTTTTCCTCTGTTAGACTCGTTAAACCCTGATGACATTGGATTCAGTCATAATGACGTTATCCGAGTCGCTCCTTCCTAGGGCTTGCTAAATGTACTAGGATGGATTCGCCCGAAGGACGGATTTATATGACAAGCATATGGTATCCTCTTCAAGCTTGTGTAAAAATAAAGAGGTACTCACCGAAATGGCGGGGAAAATGGAACCAACATCATTGTCGTGTCGGCAGTATGTCGCTCTTGAACATGGCACTTGTCTGCATTCGTGTCGGGTTGGGGACATCTCATCTCGTTCTTCACTTTGCCTCCGTGGGTTTGGATAATCCCTTTTGACCTCTCATATGCTCATTGCCTCGTCACCATGACCTCTGATCCGTTGATGTCAAATACTGCCAAGTCCACTGTCGTGTCGTTTATATGTTCAAGAGAAGTTGGCCTCTGCAAATATCAACCTTCCTCTGATTCTCATGCGATCTTGATTCACAAATATTATGTTCCTCGTCTAGCGCGTTGATGATGTGGGAAACTTTATGGCCCACCTTCAATCAAGGTTACCTCTTGTCGACTTGACTCATTATCCGGAAGGCCGATCTAGGAACTCACTCCCCAGTACCTTAGACTGCGTACCTCTAGCAACGGGTTCTTCACATTCGACGCAAGGTTTTCATCATTGACCTTCGATCGGATTATTCTGCGGGTGTTTGATGCCAGCTCACTGTTCACATTTCGTGGATTGTACCTATAGTACCTTGAGGGCCATTGTCATTATTGGTGGTTCCTCTCACGTCTGTTAACAGCTTTCATCACTGGCTAGTAATCAGACGATGTTCTTGCATGTTCAACTTCAGCTCACTTATTCACATGCCTGAACTTGTACTTTTTTCGGGTCGAGATGGAGCGCAAGACCCTAGATTTTGTCTATTAGAATCTAGGCTACGATTTTGTGGATTATTATGATTGGTTACATGACTCATTCACTAGATGGCTGCGACCATGCATAGGGTCTATTTATCGATCATTCTTGGATGGCTGCGCCCATACCGCATATATCATGTATTTGAGATATCATTTGTACTTGTCTACGCAGTTTTTCCGATGGCAGTGTTTTCAGTTAGACACGTTCTCGTAAAGCATTTCACCCCTCTCTCTCTATCGGGCCTCATTCTTTAGGGGGCATCTGTTACACAGTAATTTGTCATCGTCCTTGAAATCCTGCGTCCCGCACATTGGAGGGCTTATTCCATGACCTGTGAGCAGTGACATGACCTGAAACCACTTTCATGGCATCCCCCTTGACAAGGAAAATCATTCCCTTGAAGACAATTTCCTGTGAAAAGCCCTAAAAATAGCCCTTTTGGCCTTGGCACGACTAGCCAGTTCAGCCCTCGCGCCAATGGGGGAAATCCACCAAAGAGGGTGCGCCAACTGGCGCTTTGTCCCAGTGTATCACTCGCGCCAGGCTTAATAAGGATTTTTTTTAAAAATAAATGGTGGAAGTTTGATTCCAACCAACTCCTGAATGAGTCTCTAAAATGAGTTGGGAGGTTTGGCTCCGGATCTCCATGTAGAAGTGGTTTTCCATCTATCATGGAAGCTTCCTTGAGGATAAGGCCAATCCCACCATTGTAGGGATCCCAACTCCCTTCCACCATCTATATAAGCTTGTCATTTCCCTTTGCAAGCTGCTTTGAATAGAGCTGAATCAATAGTAAGGAGATTATCGTCAGCCAGTCGAAGAGAGAGAGACTTGTCCTTTTCCTGATGAGCTTTACCGAGATGTACTCCTCTGTCAACCCACCGAAGGAAGATCCAGTGTTAGAGCTCAGGTTGTATCTTTCTTTGTTTTGATTAATAATAAACGACTTCGATTATGGTTCCACTCAGATGTTTATGTTTTATGTTATGAGTTGAATCTTCTCTAACTGATACATAATTGCATGTATTAGGTTTTACACTTGTGTGTTTGTCGTTTCTTCTTGTATGTGCTGGTGTTCGATCACGTCGAGCGGGAGAATTGTGATCTGCCCAAGCAAGGGACAGAAGCGCCATCTTCTCCACAAACGACAGTAGCATACGACTTAAGGTAGGCCTCTTGTCGCATCTTGGTCTTTTGCAATTATGAACTTGCATCTTAGCGTGACTCAGTTGTTGCTAGACCCAATCTGGGCTAGTAGGGATCACCTCTATCCGCAGAGGGGATTTACCTCTCAACATGAATCCACAGCTTATTGTGGATCGTTTTATGTCGATATGGCATCCTTGGTTTCACCCTTTTTTCAGCCCCATTTTGCATCTTGTTTTATGTCTTTTCTTACATATTTATTTTTCATGTTTTACACCCAAGTTTGTGTCCCAAATTTACACCATTTTTTGCATCATCATTTGGCATCTTAATTTTCATCCTTTTTTTCTTCTTTTAGCACCCAACTTCGCATCCGCTTTTGCATCCTGTTTTCATCTAGTTGTTTGTCTTTTTTGCATCTAGTTTAGTGTCTATTTTTGCAACCTTGTGATTGTCACCATTCCCTATGAATATTAAGGTGCAATAGAATCAAACCACTAACCACTTTCTCGTAAATAAGGTGCTCTTCCATTGAGTTAGCACCCTTCAAATAATTAGACCTTGAAACTTTATAAATTTTGGATTTTAAAAATTTTATTAAATTATATAACTTTGTAGCAAAGTCATGTAGGTCCCATTGGCTCATGATGAATTTTGTTTACTAGACTCACCCCACTTTTGCTCAAGAAGCCCCTAAAGCAAAACAAGTATGTTAGACAACACCAGTAACTATTCACAAAAAACAAGTACAAGCCAAAACATCTACATACCTTAAGGCAACAAAACTTTTCCAACCAAGGGAGTAATATGACTAAAATTATATAGTCCTTGGGCTCCACTACAAATTCACTAGGAAGCCACCTTGACCTCTTAATCCATAGGCCAACACAGCCTTCTCCTAGGCATACCTAATGAATTACTCCTTATTAGAACACTCAAGGGAAATAATCTAAATAGGAAATGCAAAGCGATAACTTTAGAATTTTATGTTCAAGACCTCTAACACGATATCCAAAAAAAATTCAAGGCTATGCAATAAATGCACAAGGATGGCATAAGCATAGAGACCCTCACTGATACTTTTATATCTAAGTATTCTACTACAACATTTAGAAACCATAAAGGAAAATCATGATAAGATGGGTTCTGAACCTATTGGATTTCTAGATACTATTTACTTGTGGGTAATTATTAGGTTTAATCTATAAAATGTTCCAATACATAAATAACAAACTACTAATATTGCATATTAGTCTTAGGTTATAAAAGTTGGTGAAAAACACAACCATCTTGACCAAGAAGCCAAGCACTATTGTTATGATAGCTCTCTATTATTGAAATGAAAAAAGACCAACTTAGAAACAAACCAAAATGGCATGTAAAAGATATATTTAATGTTACAACTGACAAATATTTTGCATCCCTATTGTCTTGCCCATTTACCATCAAACTCTTATGCATGCTCCTAAATTATAACTTTTCCAAAGGATATTACTAAGCCCTTTGTTATAAATTTAGAGAGACTACCTACAAACCACAAAAAATTCCCCTCTAAAGGTCTCAACCTACATTCCTTCAAGAAATTTTTACTATCTGAAAGGATTTGATAATTTCACTAAAGAATCTTCATCTCCATTCAATCCTTGATTTGACATCTTCCCTTATCAAAATTGGCTAAAATACAACTATTGAGTCCATGTGATCTTATGATTTCCCCATGTGATAATTATTTTCATCGAAGGTTGAGACCTACAAAACATATCTCTTCCTTGGAGATCACAGATTCAAAATCATAAAGTGATAGAGCCTTTACATGTTGAATGATTAATATCAATCCACTTCAATGAGGCTCTAAGGGGTGGAATACCCCTGGAGTGGGACCCCCATATGAGATTGTCTCAAGACATCTTAGCCATTTCCAAGTCACAAGTTCCTACTAATACTAGTTTGTGGGTTGTTAGTACTAGCTACATAATTTATTGTAAAATAAAAAGAGAAGCAGCAGGTGCATATATATCTAATCTAAAAAGTTATTTAACCACTTCCATAACTAACAAAAAGATGATATGGATCAATAACACTAATTAGCATTAGGAGACTCCTAAAAAATCTTCATTAATTTTTTTTAGTACCATTATAAATAACTTGAGATATAGATAGGTATGTTCTATTAAATAGGAGTCAAGAAATTAACATGTCTTTCTATAATACACCTTGTAGTATGTTATTTAACCAGAAAGCCACCTTCTTTTTGAAGGACCCGAAAGCCAACAACCTTAATATTTTATGAGGACAATCAATTGTATTGCATTGTTCCTTCACAAGTTATTTCTTCTGAAACAAAGAAGGAAAAAAAGGTTAATAGAAACAAAATATATGATAGAAAGAGGGAAGTGGAATACATCTTGCCCCACCTCTGTACATGCAAATCACTAGGCTCCAACCACTCCTACATAACTATCAGACACTATATTGTTTTTCTTCGACTTCAGGGAAGGAAAACATCAAATGGTTGCAACTACCATGATAGAGCACACACATACTTACAAGTCTAGCTACATGCCCAGTTCAAGAAGATGTCAAACCATATAAAGGCTCAACCATAAAAATAAAGAAATAAAATAAATATGGGGTTGGGTAAAATAGTAGTTTTGAGAGAAAGAAAACTATAATGAGATCTGTATATCTGTAGGCTACCCATCCTATTAGCTAGACCAAGAAGATTTGGCTTAATCCAAATTTGTTTTGAGTTCGGTCAAGGAGCTCGGTTGAGGAAAACATATAAGTACCAATAATTGGAAATGTTCAAGATGTGATTGATCGGCCTTCTGCTTCTCATAACGAATTGAGAAAAAATTATGGTAAGAAAAGTAAAATTTCATGAGGATAAAAGAAAAATAAGTTGGGAAATGGCTTTGGAATAACTATATATCTTCCCTTTTTGAAAATGACATTAAATTGAAAATGAAAAACCGTCACCATTAAAGAAAATTGTCCATAACGATGTGTTCCAATGTATGATAGGAAGAATGTACAATAGATGATATCATATCCAACCTAAAATTCCATTGTTACTTACCTAAAAAAAATACCAAAGGATTGATTTCCAGCCTCAAAAAATACATTTGAAAGAGTCCTTGAACAAAAAGTCACCAAAGCTTTGTGCTAACACAACAAGGCCACTTGTTATTTCAACTGCTACTTTCATTTCAACAACGACAACCTAAAATGCGGAATTTAAATAAAAATAATCATTAAACAAGTACTGATAACTTTCTACAAACATATTCATCTCAGCCATAAAGAAACATTTTCATAATTGAACACATGTATTATGCTCATTTCTAGTTGCACTAACGAATACAACACATTATTGGAAAAGAATCAAGAAAACATTTTCAAAACAAAAAATTCAGCACTTTAGAATATATAGACCAAATTAAGTAACCTAAAACTGGGAAATGAGGATTAGAGTGTCCATCACTGACACGTAGGCCCAAAAAATAGGACAGCGAGAAAATAATATTGTATAGTAGTAATCAATGAGAATATAATACTGTATAATAATAATCTATGTCTAGAACCTGACACCAAATTGATATATAATATCCCCTTGTTTGTGGGACAAGGAAACCCCTCTGTGAAGTAATTTGATTGCTTATTCTATGGAGGTGTACACACTACACACCCTACCCTCATCCAGATTTGAACATGTGACCTCCAAAGAGAACACGTTCTTAACTGTAAAGCCCATTCAAATTTTGTGCAACTGTGTGCATTAAAATTAGATAAATAAAATATTAATATGTAAATGTTTTGAACATTCACATATAAGATCACCAAAAAAGTAGATCAACACACACAATAACAGGAAAAAAACCTAAGGAGTCAGAATAACTATTTTTCATTCAATGCCAAAAATGTATTAAATAAACATAATGATACTATAAACATGCTCTCCAAAAGACAACACAAAATAAGGTAGATTCATGGAAGTATCTTAAGAGTGATGGGTCATATACTATAGCTTGTATTGTTGCATATAATAATGAAAATCATCAATATCACCACCATTTTCATTAATGTTATAATCCCCTACCTTCTATATAGTATATGTAGTGTTGAATTAGGGAAGCGAGCGATGTGATAGATGGAATGCGGGTCTATACAGTGTTGAGTGTACGTTGTACAGGAGGTGATAGACAAAAAATGAAGAAAACAAAGTATTCTTGAGTGGAATATGGATGCCAGAGATTGTAAAGTGAAATAACTCTAGTTATCTCGCAAAATATTTAGATATTTTGTATGTTTAACCACTACATCTTGTTGTATATTTAACCACTACATCTGTGATTGCAGCCATGAACAATGTTATACGTTAGGCATGAAATATTGTAGTATTAAAATAGGGTACATGGCCACCTCACTAAATGATCTACACAGTCAGTGGATGGTATGGCTCTTAAGAGACGATAGACAAGAAACATGTCTCCTTAATGCCGGGTCATTAGTCATGCTTCCATCTGTAGGCATGCCATACTGAAAATGGCCAAAAATGATTTTTTCCTTGAAATTTTGGTGGAAATTATTGGTGATTTTACTATGTATATACTAGTCCTTTGGTCACACAAGGGTGTACTATATGTACGGGATAGTATTGAATGTGTTTTAATTTGTGAGACTAGAACCCCAATAAAAAAAATGGAGGGATCATTGCCAGATTAACCTAGGATGCAAACCTAGCCAAACAGTTTGCAGAACTATAAGGGACTGAGGTAGAGGATGTGAGAAATTGGTCTAACACAATAGCCAAGAAGCTTAGATGGGACCTCCATGAGCTATTACACCTTAGTGACTGAGTTTTTGCACACATTTCATTTTTTTTTCTGCATATTTTGTTTCCTTGACAATAGCTCTGCCATAATTATTCCTTGGATGTAAATTATAATATTCACTTTATATTTATCTACTCTCTCTAATGGCTGCTCACACTAATATATATTAAATGTACGATGAGTGTATTGTTATTATGGGTGCTAGGATAAAAATGAAATAATCCATTGTCAATTATAGCCTAATCACACAAGTTTAAAAAATATTAATAAGGGCTAGGTGTTAAGGTTGGTGTCAACTCGTTCTAACACTATGAGGAACATGGGAGTCTAACTACAATAAGAAGAATGAAAAAGAAAAAATGTATATAGCTAGATCTCATGCACCTGCATTTCTTGCATGGTTTGGTTAAGATATGTTATTTTAAGGTAACAATGCCTGGACATGTATACATTTATGACATGACAATTGCATCCCTTTTAGTGATGTAATATTCAAGTTTTTTCCAATAATAGTGAAGGTTATGTTTAATTTTCAGTCCTTTGACACCTACCTTGTTTATAAGACCTCTCCTCTTAGAATCAAAGTTGAATATTGAAAACTTTATTTATAATTTTAATCAGAGAATTGGATGAATGATGTTGAATTTTCAACGTCTTGTTTTTGAAATTGAAAAACTCATTTATGAGATTTTCGAGATCAGTATGGTTTCCATGAAACATAAGCATAGGCCAAACTCCAAAAAAATAGATGTTGGTCTGTTATCTAGATAATAATTTATGGCTACTCCCTCATAGATCAAAAGAAAACACTAAACGGGACATAGACATCTAACTAGATTAAGAAAATTTTGAAAAAAACTAGACACGGGAATTAGATATCATGTGATTTATTTATTTGCATGGGTAGGTTAGCGATGACCTATTTTGATGTAATGATTGATATAAAAGTAGCTTAATATGTTCACTTTCAAGAACAATATTAGGTTTTCGAAAATGAATGAAATGGAACTAGATTCAAATAAAATGCATTAGAGATCAAAAACAAAAACACTCAAGACCAGAGGTACATACAACATTGAACGTGTGTTGCAGTCCAACATCGCAGGCAAGAATCGATTGATTCCACCAGTAGTAGCACCATTCAAACCCCTCCACCTAGTATCCCACCGACTGTCACAATCTAGGCCGAAGCCCCGTAAAACCCAACTGGTCCAAAAACTTCACTTTCAAAATCTCCTTGGAACCCTTAAAAACACAATTTTTGAATAGATATGAAAACCCCAATCTGTGCACATGAACCTGAGTCCCGAACGTAATCAACCCCACTAGAGTATTCTTCGGCATTAGAGTTATATCCTGGTGCAAGGCCCATTTCACGCACCCCAATTCCTCTTCAATGACGTAGGTTTCCAGAATGAACAGAAAGACAGGGTTCAGGTTTGAAGCTCAGTCGTCGGAAATTTCCTTCTCGATGGTCGCATACTGCGCAAAAATCTCGGTAGGCACATTTCTCTCATTGATCATGGCTCGTAAAAAAATGGGCCTAGCCAAATATTGGCCATGTAATCCACACGATTGTAAGGGTTTAGAATTTAGAGACATGATCTATCGCGGAGAGGAGGGTAGGGTAGCACGGGCATCTCCGACATCATGCAAAGCAAGATGTAGATCATTGCCAACAGAATTATGCACTTGTTGGCTTAAATCTTGGAGCTCATCCACATGTTCTAGGTCATTCATATGCCATCCCTACTATCCATCTCTAGGAAGTATTCCATTGTTGAAGTCCCTCTCAACTCAGCTTTGCGAATAGATGAGGGGCCAAGGAGATCATGGGCTCCAGTATAGATCTGTTTATTTTATGAATTGTGCCCGCCGTGGATCATGAACCCTTAATAATATTTTTTAGTTTGTATTCTACCCAAGTTTACCTAGGCATGGGTTGAGTCTCGTGTCTATGGTATTTTCCTATTTCTCTTGCATTGATTATTGCCTTAGACAATCAATATTTTTGGATTATAGAGTTTCACTTGATTGTGGATGTTTGGTAGGGTTAAAGTGTTTTTATTTTTTCTCTTTTTTTTTTAATAATAGAAAGGTTGTAATAATGTTGTTTTTTTTTCATAATTCTTTTCTTAGTATAATGGCATGCATGTTAGGGTGGTATTTCATATAGCTATGCAAACAAATACAACAATTCAAGTTCAAAAGGTTTAGGTTGAGATAGAACATGTGGTGGTTATATTGTGGTCAAAGAGTCATCTAAACATTCTTTTTTTGAAATTGCAAGATCACACAAAAGGGATGGTAGGCCCCACCATCACATCCACAAAGAGGTTTGCAAGCATGGGAGGAGTTAACCATTGTTTCACCACACAACAAAACACGTCCTAGCATTGGCCTTGGCTATTTGTGAAGGTTCTAAACCTTGGAGCCTCCCATTATGGATGGTAGCATAAATAGCATGTTTGCATCGATCACTTGATCTTTGCATGATTGTGCATAGCATCCTACGATAATGAACCTGGTTGCTTCTTTGTGTTTTCTAATCAAGCTCTTACCCTTTTCCCTTTGTTGTATTAATTCTATGGTTTTTAGGTGATTTATGGAATTATAAACATAGAGGTTCTTAACATATAATATGTGGCTATTTTAGCTTAAGCCAAGCCATGTCATGTTTTGTTTTTGAGTTGTTCCTGTTGTTGATACACATGTGACTTGCCTTTTTATATGAAATCCCTGTAATTTTTTTTTATATAAATACTCAAATATTTAGTTCAAATAGATACATATTTGAATGATAACATTCAAGAAGGGAAACATATGAACCAATCACTTTGTTGTGTTGAGTCTTCTCTCACAATAATTGCCACAAAATAACAAACATATCATCAATGGTTCCTTAAAAATTGGTGGGGAATTCATAAATTCATATTGCAAATTCACTCACATTGCAAAAAATTATCACCAAATTTTTTACATCTACTAGTGGAAAGAAACATGCAATTTTGTGAACATCTCTTTCACTACAAAATAACCCAAAGTATTGGAATGGTGCACCTCATGCAACACATGCAATGGGTGACTTTTCTAAATAATATAGATACTGCTCAGGTTGTATATAATTTATCCTTTAGTAAATTGCCACAAAACGTATCTTTTGGGAGGGATTTCATTGAATTATGCAATATTGCATGAAAGTGTGCAAAATCTAAATGTCACATGTAAGTTTTATTGAAATCCCTAAAAGCAAAACGTTGAAATTGTGTATTTTTTTTTCTATTGATCTATTAATGGTCATGAAAAGAGACCCAAAATAATCCAGCATTTCATGATAGGTCAAAGCATATAGACCTCAGGTATCAACAACTTAGAGATTGTGAGAAAAAGAGGATTGTAATGCTACAATACTTTCCTACATAGGAGTAGGATGAAAATGGAACTACTCAAGCATTTAGGACAACACTTTTTTGAAGGAGAGCGGCATGTTAGGTCCCTATTTACTAGTGTAGTCCCTTATTTTTGTTAGCATAGTCCCCTTATTGCTATTGTTGTACCCCTATAGTCCCCATATTGTTATTATTGTGCCCCATAAGAGCCCACTATTGCTATTGTTGTGTCCTTAGATTCTTATTGTTAGGTCGGCTAGGATTATATTGTGACCCCATGGAATCCTATATATAGAAAGGAGGATTTTCATTTGTATCATCCAAGAATTGTTCATTTATGTAATTTAAAGGATATTTCCCCCTCGAAGTGGCCGATTTCTAAGGCGTTGATCTCTCTTTTCTTCTATTTTGGGAGTTGGTTTCATAACATATTTCGACCAATAACCTATCAAGGGGAAATTTTGAGTTCCACAAAAGATAAATTAGGGTTGTAAAAAATCCCTTCGTTGCTAAAAGGAAGGGTTAATATTGTAGCAAGGAAGGGCTTCTTTTGACTTGTGCCTAGTCAAAGAAGCAAGTTCAAATTTAGTCTCCTAGAAATTTGAATTAGCTGTTAGTTAACATATGTGATGTGGCCGATCACTAGTTTATTGTCAATTATTTTTAGTTAAATATATTTTAGTGAGTTGTGTGCATTTTATTTCCATAATTTAGCAATATAATTGAGTTAACTTCTAGTGTCTACTAGTTAACTAATCTCTAGTCTACAGTAGCAATAGTTTTGAGTCTAGTTGAAAAGTTTGACTTTTCCTAACTCAAATGACTCTTATTTAACTAGTTTTAGCTACTAATTTTAGCTCTAGTTGGTCATGCATTTCGAATTCCCTATTGAGACTAGATGGAGGAACAATTGTAATCATTATTGTACAATAGATTTTGTCTATAGGATTTATAAATGGGAAAGAATATTTCTCTTGGGAGTTGTGCAAAGAAATATGAGAATTTCCTATTTCTTAGGGACTGAATTGTACAAGGAAATAAGAGCTTACTTGCAGGTTGATTTGGCTAAATGTTAGGAAGGTTTTCAAGAGGATTTGATCAGTATTGCAAAGGCTTTAGGATTAAAGGATAACCTTTGTGATATATCACATTGTTTAGTTAATAATACAAGCAAGAGGGGATTTTCCTAGTTGGGTTCCCCAAATAAATATTGTGTTGCATGTGTGATTGATCTATTATATTTCTGTTTCTATTCTCAATTTTCATTCCGTATAATTTTTTAGTAGTATAAATTTTGTGTCTCTTGTTATCGGTTTGATTTCTTTGGTAGTTGCAATATTTTTAGGAATTTATATAGACCATAACTGGAATTAAGAACAATGTAAAAGTAAGTAAACTGTAAGGTCTTATAAATGAATGATCTAATTTAGTAAAACGAAAATGTTAAGTTATATAAACCTACATATAAGAGTTACATATGTCACACATATGATATATAAAAATAAATACAAAGAACTTATATAAAAATAAATTTTAATCATTAGAATTTTAAAATGATATATATGAAATGTTGAGGCATACTACATTTGAAAACTAGGTCATGATAGAGTCTAACATTGAGAAATCATTAGTCAGAGTCAAGTCTAGTTAAAAATGTGAATTTTTGCGACTTCAAATTTTAAGACCCTTTCAAGAGTATTACTATGGTTCAATACCAATGTAAGGAAGTCCAATAATCTTGAATTCACTATATAAGAAGAAAAAATCACATTAATAATAAAGTTCCATAAGACTGAACTAAGAATATTCTTCAATTAGGAATTTTTGTTTTAGTGGGAAATAGGAGGTGTTACAGATTAGTAGTTATTCCAACAAGAAACTCACATTACGCAGCAACACCCCCCAAGTTCTATGCTTTTATCTCTAACACCCCAAGTTCTATGCTTTTCAAATGAGACATTTGAACATAAATCCAAAGGGGAGTGGACCCCAATGGATAATTATTGTGTCGATGTGGTTAACTATTTAACTATGAAAAATAAATAAAATATGTTGTATGCACTATGACCAGATGAGAAAGTGAGATCACATGCCTAATCCATGAGGTGATGGAAAAGGAAAAGGATACCTCAAATCTTTCAAAAATCCTTTGAAGAAATTATCCAATTTAGATTTTTGAGGAAAAATCTAAATTTCCCAATGAAGAGGAGTAGTTGGGAAGAGGTGAGAACAAGTCATGAAATCCAAGGAAAAGCTTAAAGCAAATAAAGAGTCCTACAATGCAGCCAAGGCTAAACAGAATAAAGCAACCCAATTGACGAGAATTAAACAAGCCAGGAAAGCACACAATAGTCCGTAACGCACGAGGCTAGTCTGTTCTGAGGAGGATCTCTGCTCGGGGGTGAATCCTGGGAGATAAAGAGGATTCTAAGGTTGGGAGGACTGGTCATAGTAGAGGTGTGCATGCATAACTTTGGAGATATCTGTAAGTCTGTGTTAACCATATCCTTGTTTTATGAAATTGCGATGTTATATTCCTTTATGCAATTTATGAAATTGTGATATTATATTCCTCTATGTAATTTATGAAATTATGATGTTATAGTACATTATGGAATGTATGAATGGTTATGTTATGTTGCATTATGTAACTGTTAGATGGATTAATGGATCAGAAACTTATGTAATTGCAACTACAGCTATTGACAGTAGAGACAAATGGTTGGGTGTAGGGATGAGTACACTGTAATAATGAGGTTTGAGATGATAGATCAATTGAGCAGCCAATATAATAACTATGTATAGGTATAGATGGCTATCTTTTAAAGGAGTATTTAATTTCTGTGTGTATAAACAGAAGATGTTAACAAACCAGTACCCATGAACATTAAGTTCCAAACAACTAAATCTATCATAACAATACTGATGGCACAGAATTCTCTGTGATCTATAACAGAAAGTTGGGAACAACAAATCCTCAGCTGTGTAGAATTTACAGTATCCTATTAAAGGTAATGGTACACCTATGGAAGTAGAAGTTGAATCCTAACTAAGTACGAGGATCTAACACTAGGGATTCAAAACCATCCCGTTCAGTATTCTCTCCCTCCGTTGGAGTGAAGTAGAGGAGCTGTTTCCCAGTTTCCATGGAACAACTGAATCTGTACCATAGTGTCATACATGCTGAATGGGTATAACAGACAAATAAGGGGGGAAAAAGCCTATTGCAAAATCTATTGTGTAATAACAGTCTGTGTGAGGGAAGATTGTAAGCATGTGTAAAATACCATGAATAGAGCATCTGGTTACCATCCATAGAACTACTGGGAAAGTAGTGGAGCAATGGTGGTGAACTGCGTAGAGATAGCTGTATGCGAGGAGGCATACATCTATACTTCGATGCTGAAACTTTAACATATTGAACATATTAGCAGGCCGGCAAACTGGGAAGTTTGATTAAGGGCCTAGTGATCATCCTGCACAGAAAACCTGAGACATACAAGGTAAAATATGTAGATATATAAGTCTACTATATGAACTGAGAAGAGGGGAGGTTAAGCCCAAAAATCCTCATGAAAATTCTTGTATTCCAGGGCTGTCTGTAAGTACTGAAAAGAATCTAAACCCCGGATAACCGTCTGCATTGTGGCTGATGCAGTATAAAAACTATAATTGTTATCGACGCATAAAGCGGAGAATATTAAGTTATGTTATATGGGTAGCACTCATCATAGGGGTGATGAATATAGACACATTATGAATATAGACCTTAAAAAAAAAAAATGGGTTTGGGAGACGTGACAAATGGTATCGGAGCTAAAGTTCAAAAATTGGGCAAGATATGTGCTCACAAAGAATTGGTTAACTGTTATAAATTTTATGAATATTAAAAATATTTATTCAAGTATACAAATATCTTGGATATACTTTCAGGTATACATGTAACAGAGGGTGAGGAAGTAGAAACATTGATATGGGAGTAAAATGAGGAGGCTCATATACCAGAATGGTTAAACCTATAATAGGTTTACAACTGGAAAACGATATCTCTCAGAAAAATAGCATTTCGATGTAAAATAATACAGTATGGAAAAAATTTTATAATGACATATTCAGCTATTGTTCTACTATCATAGTATGAAATTTCAGCGTTCATAAAGTGAAGAGACTGAAATCATCTAAATACAGTAGAAAGGGGAAAATCTACCCGGAACATGCAGATGTCGAGCAAAGACTACAAGGAGGATAGGAGGGTTTCCATTCGAAAAAACTGCTAAACTAAGTATTCATTACTATGATGAAAAACAAGAGAAAAATGAAGTTATATTTATTCTCTAGATACATAGAAAAGGGAACTTCTAGAGATAAGATAGTGGTATGTTCCTGAAAAATTTCTGTTCATTCAGATGTTCTCTGATATGAATTAGCTACATATAAACATTTAAGAGAATCTGGATGTTTGATTTTTGTACTACATTTAACAGAACCCATCATCAAGCCTTCACCCTTCAGATACTGTCTAACCAGAAAATCCATAGAGTAGGTAGGGTTAAATCTGAAATATTTACCCTCTACAGACGATTAATTCTGGTTTTGTTTATGGTAAGCACAAATGATTTATTATATGAGTCTACTAGAGAAACATTATAAAAGTACTAGAAAGTACATAGTATAAATATAACCAGCTGGAAGTAAATACCATGAATTTTGACATTAAAAAGCTGTGCAGGAAAATTGAATATTACCTTGCTCCATATCTGTGTATAATTGTGAAAAAAAAAATTATGGTCATATGTAAATGGAAAACTATATTAGTAGACTTTGAGTTATAAAGTAAAAGTTAAGAGTATTGATGCTAGAATATGTACATGGCATGTAGCATGTAAATTGCAGTTATGATCATTCTAATAATTATAACCTTTATAGACTGCATATTTTAACATCCTAACAATTATATGGGTGTTAGAAAAAAAAGAGTAATTATATGCTAGGTGAGCAATAGACCATTTATAAAGGTATAGTTTCATATCAAAAAGGAAAAACAACAATTATATGTTTTACTCCTTGACCAAACTATAACCTATACAAATCATTACCTTATAATGAATGTTCTCTAGGCAAGTGCAATGAAGTATATATATTGTACATCCAAAGACAAGTGGAAGTTCAGAAGATGCATGATGGAACATATAGCTATGAATTCTTATTAAACTCCAAAACCCATCTTCACTAAAGAAGGGTTAAAATATTCCTAAAATTCTTAGAGTACGTTATGTATGAACGTATTCACTAACTATTAAATCTCATGGCACGGTTATAAATAAAAGATAGGATTTAATGAATATGGCGCATGGCATAAACTCCTATATTAAACCATGGCAACAATCCATAACCATAGGTCCTTCAGTATATAAGGCACGTGAGCTATACCTCTATATACCTATGAATCATAGGTATAAATATACCTAAGAGCAAGAAAAAAAAAATGTGGAACCAGAAACCTCATTTGGTTGCACCAGATGTGCCATACATATAATTATGCGGCCAACAGCAAGTACCATAACAGTACTAAGCGCCACAACAATAATTTCATTTCGATTAACTCTAGTGCGCCGAGAGAGTTAAATAATAACTCGTTCCCCTTAGTTGAATATATGGATATATAAATAAAAACATGTTGCAAGAGTTATAAACGCAATTACGAATTCTATTTAAATATGAACCAGTTATAAAAAAAAAAAAGATGATGCGATTCCAAACCAAACGAAGTGGCATCTACTGCATATATGTGTTCTGCATAACGAACTGACCAAACGAATAAAAGAATGGATAATGTGCGCGGATTCAAAAAAAAAAAAAAAAAAAAAAATTTAATACACGAATTAAGGTGCGTAGAAAAAAAAAGAGAGTAGGACTTGGACGTATGACACTGAGTTCATGGACTGTATCGAGGGTTTGGTTTCCACGGCACAACAGTGACCGTTCCATATGCAGGATACGAACCAAGTGAAGGATAGAGACGATAGACGAGAGTGCACCGTAGATCTAACTGTAATCACCGTACGAACCAGTGAGGGTTTCACAGTAAACAGAAAATAGAAATAATATCAGCACAAGACAGCGTTCGCTGTTCAAAGGACTGTTTATATAAACCATACTGAGAAACGATAAAATAATTCAATGAAAGAAGTGGAGCCGCTTGCTATGCGGTGAGATATGAAGTTAAAACGTCCGAAGGAACGTAATGTGACCTTTGCGCGCGAGGAGCGCCATGCCTGAATTACATCTGAGTTCTGAACTTAACTTTCAGTTAACTCACAGAGTGCGCACATGGGCATCGGGACTCTGGTCCTGTCATCATAACTTAAAACGAAACCACTTAGCATCAAATGGGTCAGGATGGCCATTTTTCCCTGAACTATATTCGGGCTGAAACAAATAAATAAAAAACGAGACACAAAGCAAAGATGTCACCGTAACATAAGTGCCACTAACAAAACAAAAAAATTACCAGATCTGAATGATAGTACCCTTCGCCAGTAGACACGCCACTCCGGGAGCCGAATAAAGAATGGTGGAGTGACCTGTCAAGCATATATCATTGAATAACCCAATCAAAAGAAAGCACGCGGTATGAAAGTATATACGCTTGAACCCATCTGCAAATCAGGTCTAACTTGCAGGTAAACCGTTAAGAGCTTGACAAAGCAGGTTAGAAAAAAATAAATTGGTATTTACAACTCAACCAAGAGTAATCACTGTAAATTAGTCGGAGGAGAGACCGTATTTGCTAACCAGAACATAAAATAAATCTCCGGGCGAAAAGAGAAAGAACCTCAGTTGAAACCTTTCGCAGAATGTCGGTGATTGGCAGTAACAGCCATCTCTGCGAATGCCGCGGCCCTGCACAGGTGGAAAATCGAGAATCCAATAGCCATCAGAAAAAAAAAAGAGACCCTACGTGAAAGAAAACAAACAAAGGATCTAAACTCTGAGTTGTAAACCGACTCGAAAGGATCATTCACCACAGGCGAGGAGAGCGATTAGATATACGCTTCTCTATGTTAGGAAAAGGAAGGAGAATTGCCGACTGAAGAGGTTGGGGGCCGAAAGTGTTAATTTAAGATGAGTCCGCAACCCTAATTCTCTGCCCCGCAGTCAGAAAATACTTACCTTGATTTGAAAGCTCCGCCACTTTACTGTACAGGTACCTGGGGGTGTAAGAAGCTACACCTCTTTTGCACCAAAGTAGGACGAAAACCCTAAGGTTAATAAATTCTGCAACATCCAACGGCGCTGGCAGTACCTGGCCAGATTAAGTGACAGCTATCCAATCCACCTGTCAAACTCCTGCGGAGAGCTGGGGCGAAAAACACCAATAGCTGGTACTTCCCTCATGAGTTATACTCTGCAACCTAATCGAAGAAAAAAAAAAAAACCCACGTTCCCACGCAATCCACATTCGAATACAGTGCAATGCGTGTATTGGAATCAAGGATGGGCGCGCTGTCTTCCTCCTCGTAAGGATGAAGACGTGCAGGTACTGGCTCTGCGCGCAGAAGAAAAATAAACCATGGTATGTGGAAACCCCTATGGAAGGGTACGCCGGCCTGAAAACCCTAAATTCATTTACAGTTACGGGTGAAATATGCACGTACTACACTCGGATACGCCGTGATCTATCCTGCGAGCAATAAGACTAAATCACAACAACCGGTTTCGAATTAGGGTTTGAAGAGGAGCTATTGGGGTTGAATCCCGTTATGTATCGATTCAAAGTGTAAGCATTTGGAAATTTATTTAAATGGCGGGTAATATATATGCATAGACGCTTTACTCATATGTTATTGCCACGTTATATCCCCTTCCTGAAACATCGATTTTGGAATATACGAGTTTCATATAACCAAGCGTATACTATGGTTATGTAATCACATCTATCGCGAGCTTATAGGTGAGAACATTCAAAAGAAAAAAAAATTAAATGAAACCAAGTGGGCATAATCTACGTAAATGAGTTAAGTACATGAGTGCACGATGGATTAATATTCATATGTGATATATATATAATATATATATATATATATATATATATATATATGTATTGTGTTAGTACCTGTATGTGCCGAAAATATATATATTGTCAAGTTATATAGATAGATATATAGAGATACAAGCAACCTAGGAAGTTTATCTATATATATATATATATATATATATATATGTGGACTATCTCTATGCATAGATTGAGTACTTTAACCAAAGTATTTCACCAATGAATAATATGCGTGGTATATAACTATACATGAGTAAGGAAGTAAGTTATCCAAGTGTATATATAAAGTATATAAGTGATATAAAACCATGCGTTCGGAATAGGTGTTCATTCCTATATTGATATGCACATGACACCTAGAGTTATGCTCATTTAATTACTTTTTGGTAAGTGATACTATATGTAGGTTGCACCTTTATATATACATGTAAGTTTTATAGTTGTATATATATGTTACATGTGGACATGTAGATGGTATATATATGTGAGTACTTGAAAATGATTATACATAGGGGCTCCAAGGGATTATTTTAATATATATATGGAAGCACTTTCAAAAAAAAAAAAAAAAAAAAAGCTTTGAACTGAATATATATTCATATGTTCATCAAATTAATATTGATAACGCTATATATATATATATATATCATGGTTACTTATACAATAAGGTATATACAAACCTAGTGGATATATATATATGCTCATGAGATGTATATTTCCCAAGGCTTGAGATGTAAGTAGTATATGAGTAAGTAAAAAAAAAATGTATCCTATAAATAAGGCATGTATACTGCGATAAAAGAAAAGAAGATTGAAGTACAAGTTTTAATTACAATTAAATGGTTGATGTAGGAATTGTGGAACCCTTACATTGAGTTAGGCATGAATGAAAGAAGGGGGTAAATTAAAATTTTCCTGATGATTTATTTAAGGAAGAATATTCTTGTAATAGTGGAAGAATGACTTCTTAATTATTTATGTATATTCTTCCAGTTGGTATATTTTGTAAGTTTAGAGATAATGATTAAAAGAATTGGAAACAATATGGAGAGTGATATTTCTCTCATAAGGAAAAAAAAACAAATACAGATTTAAAAATAAAAGCATGAGAGATTTATGGGTTGCTTTTGCTAGGAAAAAAAATAGAATGCTTTTATGCATTAGAATTCTTTTATGGCTCAGGAAAAAAAAAAAAAAAAATTGGAATACTTTTATGATCTATAAAATCTTGTCCATTTTAATTAATTCTATACATAAGCTGATGAGAGAAATAGAAGAGGGGAACTAGCAAAGCATGAACATACAATTAAAAGTAAATGCATAAATTCTGGTGAGTTTTTGAAAAAGGGGAAAATGTGTCAAATTTATTTTTGGCATTATCACATATTAATATTTGTGAATGTGATGAATTATAGAAATTACATTTATCACTAAAAGAGGAACGATGTATTCACACTATAAAATTTTGTGGTGTAAATTTTATTAAGGTTAATTTTCTTGAGTCTTAATTTCAAAGACAGAGAAATGATGTGAAATCATACAACTCCAAATCGAGAGAAAAGAGGATGAGCTGTATTTTGGACTTGGGTGTGGGGGAAACCCATCAGCTCCAAATTTGTTCACTTAAGTTTTGAACTAGTGGATACAATTTCATGTGAGAGGTAAGCATGGAATTGTAGAGATTATTAATGGGTCTAGTTGTTACTAATTAAATTGATTTGGTTAACAAAAAGAAACAATGAAAAGGTACTAGAAGTACAACTATAAAATGAGAAAGGGTAAGCATAAACATGCATATGATACAATTGTTTTCTTTCATTTATGAGTACTAATGAAAAAGTTGGAAAAATTGGTTAGCCAAGTGTGTAACAGGAAATTGGGCACTCTGGAAACAAAGAGGAAAAAGGTGAAGATAAATCACCTAGAAAATCCAGAAAAGCTGAACTGAACCAAGTTGCATGAGGAAAGAATCTCACTGAAAAACAAGAAAGGATAAGTAGTGTATTAAAAGTGCACTAAACTATTATGAACCTGAACGGTTTGATTTATAACTGAATGTCTTAACTTATTGAAATGCAGAATGCTGTTGTGAATTATCAATTATATGTACCTGATATTACTTACATTGGTATGAATTGTGGACAGAGAAACCAGAATAAAAGATCTTCCATACAGACTTCTTGCAAAGAAGTAGGAAGAAAAACCAACTGCATAAGGCATCAGTAAATAGAGTGGAGGCAGGAGGATACTCTGCTGGAAACTAATGGCTTATACATTAGCCCTGCCCTTGCTTATTAAATTTCCTGATATATTTCATGTCTCCTTGTTGGAAAGGAAACGTTATAATTTTTGTACATGATGCTTCTCACATGATTGATTTGAAATGTGGTCCAGGTGGAACCAGAAGAGGAATTTCCTTCCAGAGTCGCCTCAAAGATGAAAGCGAGAAGGAATTGAATTGCGAAAACGAACAGTAGCTAGAGTAAAGGTGCAGTGGATCACTTTACTGCTGAAAAGCTACATGGAACAGAGAAGCTAAGATGATGGAAAAGAATTCATAATTAAGTTCAAAATGAACTAAGTCGATAGTTTTCAACACCGAGGACGGTGTTTATTTTCAGAGGGGGAATATGTAACACCCCCAAGTTATATGCTTTTCAAATTAGACATTTGAACATACATCCATAGGGGAGTGGACCCCAATGGATAATTAAGTTTATGATATGTTGAAGATTAATTACAGAAAATAATAAAATATTGAAGATCTATGACCTCAGATGAGTGAGATCACATGCTCAACCATGAGGAATGGAAAAGAAAAAGATTCTCAAACTTTTCAAAAATCCTTGAAAGAAATTTATTTCTAATTTAGATTTGAGAAAATCTAAATTTCCCAATGAAGATATATTAGAAAGAGGGGAAAAAGTCGAAAGTCAGGAAAAGCTTTTAAAAGTACTTTAAAGAGTCCCGACAAGCCTAGGCTAAACAGAATAATGCGATCCAAACTGAATTAATGAACAGGCTGGGGGAAAGCACACTTAATATCGGCCCAGTAACGCATTGAGCCCATCGTTCTGGGGAGGATCTCTGCTTGGGGGTGAATCCTGAGAGATAAAGAGGATTCTAATGTTGGGAGGACTGGTCATAGTAGAGATGTGCATGCATAACTTTGGAGATATCTGTAAGTCTGTGTTAAACATATCCCTGGTTTATGAAATTGTGATGTTATATTCCTTTATGCAATTTATGAAATTGTGATATTATATTCCTCTATGTAATTTATGAACATGAGTTACAAGACATTGAATGTATGAATAATATGTTATGTTGCATTATGTAAATCAAGTAGATGGATGAAAATGGATCAAACTTATGTAACTGCAACTACAAACAGTTTGCGTAGAGACAAATGGTTGGGTGTAGAGATGAGACAATCGTAATAATGAGGTTCGAGGATGATAGGTCAATTGAGCACCAATATAGGAAATTATGTATAGTGGTATAGATGGTCTTTTAAACAGATATTTTAATTCTCTGTAATGTATGTTCTAAGATGTTAACAAACCGCACCCATGAATATTTAAACAAAACAACTAAATCTACTGGTAATAACATCGATGTAAGTACTGCACTTCGTGATTCATAACGAAAGTTAGAAACAACAACTTACCTGTAGTAGAAATTACGTGATCTCATTAAAGGCGGTACACCTATGGAAGTAGAAGTTGAATCCTAACTAAGTACGAGGATCTAACACTAGGGATTCAAAACTATCCAGTTCATTATTCTCTCCCTCCCTTGGAGTGAAGCAAGAGGAGTTGTTTCCTAGTTTCCATGGAACAGCTGAATCTGTACCATAGTGTCATAGATGTTGAATGGTTATAACAGACAAATAAGGGGGGAAAAAGCCTATTGCAAAATCTATTGTGTAATAACAGTTTGTGTGAGGGAAGATTGTAAGCATGTGTAAAATACCGTGAACAGAGCATCTGGTTACCATCCATAGAACTACTGGGAAAGTAGTGGAGCAATGGTGGTGAACTGCGTAGAGATAGATGTATGCGAGGAGGCATACATCTATACTTTGATGCTGAAACTTTAACATATTGAAAATATTAGCAGGCCGGCAAACTGGGACGTTTGATTAAGGGCCTAGTGATCATCCTGCACAGAAAACCTGAGACATACAAGGTAAAATATGTAGATATATAAGTCTACTATATGAACTGAGAAGAGGGGAGGTTAAGCCCAAAAATCCTCATGGAAATTCTTGTATTCCAGGGCTGTCTGTAAGTACTGAAAAGAATCTAAACCCCGGATAACCGTCTGCATTGTGGCTGATGCAGTATAAAAACTATAATTGTTATCGACGCATAAAGCGGAGAATATTAAGTTATGTTATATGGGTAGCACTCATCATAGGGGTGATGAATATAGACACATTATGAATATAGACCTTAAAAAAAAAAAATGGGTTTGGGAGACGTGACACATTCCCCTCAACAAGCACAATGAAAGGTTAGTAAGGCCTAGAGACTATAAGGGAGAGCAAGGATTACCTTCCCATGGAATAAATGTTTACAGATGTAGATTTCATTCCTTTTCAATTCCGCAATTGTTATAGATTTGTATTCTAAGAAACATGAAAAAGTTTAGTTAGGATAATTTTCTTCAATTATTGTTTGGGTGGGATTTTGTTGTTTTAAGCGTAGTAAGGAAATCAAGCGGGATTGCTACTAGATGAAATCAATCTTTAGAGATGTGAAATTCTGTTATAATTATGAGTGTAACCTTCATGCCTCAAAAAACTTTATATGTATCATTAATGTATTTTTCATCATGGCTAAGGCAATCCTTCAATCCTTTATTATCAATTGTTGTAATACTGGGGAGAGGATAAGGCCAACCAAGTAAAAATTGTACATGTAGGTTCACTAACTGTTGGGAAAAGCCCTTACTTGTGTATAAATACACCACAACTCTCATATGTATTCCATCACTTTGTCATAATTTTTTATCTCCCTTATAGAGTGTTTTATTCCTAAGGGTAGATATCTTCATGCATCTTTTGTGTAGCACACTTGTGCTTGGGTCTCTCTATCACACTAGGGTTACCTCTCTCTAGCGCACTTTTCTAAGTTCCTAAGAATTTTTAAATACTTGAGGATGAGGCTAGAAGTTATGGCCAAATTCTTTCCACACAATCTTACTAGGTTAGCCTTTTAAAGGTTTGAAAACCTTTCGAAGAAATATATAGAGACTTCTGATAAACTGTGTGATAAGTTTTTGGAAATGTATTCTCTTAAATCAACCAATGTATCTGAAGTGGCTGGTATTATATGATTAAAACAAGAAAAGTGGGAATTTATGACCGATTTCATCCATAGATTCTAGTTTTCCTTAGGTAGATGTCAGACCAAGTTTTCTGAGAGATGAGTTTAGGAAAATATTGGTAGAAGGTAAGACAATATTTGTAGGTAGAATGTACTAATAATAAATAGATAACATATTAGGATGCTATTAATAAGTTGTTGGAATTTTAAATCATCAACATTAGACATCACCTAAGAACTTATTATCCTCCTATATGGCTAGTGAAGAATATTTCATCTTAGGTGACCCACAATCAAGAGTGACTAAGCCAAAATAAAAAAAAAGGATAGAAATGTTGTAGGGGATGGTCTTACCGATTTATTATATGAATTTTTTCTCTCATTTCTTCCACTCACACTAATTGTCCCTTAAAGATACTATTGAAAAAAAATTATCAACCATATTCTTCAAAGTCTCTCACTTTACAACCATCCACTCAACCTCCACGACCTCTAATTGAGCCATCTCCACCTTAACTAGTGGAACAAAATTCTGACAAGCTTAGAAGGAATCCATTTATTATTTTCTATTTCATTCTAGCAAGTATTTCAATTATCATAAGAGATTCAGTCATTCTCTAGAAGGTAATGATTATGACTATGACAAGGACAACATTTAAAAACTGGGAAGATTGGAAAAGTTCATTGGCATCGAAATCATCATAATAATTTTCATCATCATCATCGTTGTCATTGTAACCACCATATTTTTTATCATTATTGTCATTATCATCATAATAAAAATTCATGTCATCTTCATCATCTCCATTATCATCACCATCATGATTATTGACATTGTCATTAGTTTATCATAATTTTCAATATCATAAGAAATATCATCAATGCATAAAATATGATGTGTTGGAAAAGGGATGCAAAAGCGAACACAAAAATGGGGGAAACAATAAGTGTAAAATTTGATGAAAAGTGGATGCAACATAAGTACATGCAAAACAAGACGCAAAACCTAACATAAAAATGGATGAAAAAGTAGATGAAATAGTCAATACAAACTTCAATGAAAAATATGATGCAAATGCAGATGAAAAAGTGGAAGCAAACATTGGTGGAATAGTAGGTATAAACTAGGAACGAATTATAGTGAAACAAATGTGGATGCAACAATGGATGCAGAAAAGGACAAAAACTTGGATGGAAAAATGAGGGAAACTTGGATGGAAAATAAGATGAAAAAATGGATGTAAACGTGGACACAAACATGGGTTCAATATTGGACAGAAAATTACTTGCAAAAGTGGATGCAACGTAATTGGATGTAAAAGTAGATGCAAAACAAGACGAAAAACCTGACGTGGGGATGCAAAAATATACACAATATTCAATGAAAAATTGGACACAAAAGAGGATGAAAGTGTGGATGCAAAAGTGGAATAAAATGTGGGTTGCAACGTTAGGTGCAAAATATGGCAAAAATTGTGGTGCAAGAAAAGTGGATGAAAAATTGGATGTAACAACAAACACAAAAAATATTCAAATTTTTATGTGAAACAAGATTCAAAAATGGATGTCAAAGTGGATGCAAACATGGGTGCAATAGGAAAAACAAAATTGGATGCAAAAAATGGATGCAATCAAGATAGATGAAAATGTAGATACAAAACTAGACACACCACCCAATTCATAAACATGACACAAAAGTGGTTGCAAAAAGAGATCCAATATTTGATGCAAATATTGGATGCTAAAGATTATGCGAACATGGATGAAAAATTGGAAGCTGACGCGGGTACAATAGTAAGTGCACAACATGACACAAATTGTGGCATAAAAAAAGTGGATGTAATGTTAGATGTAAGAAAAGAAGAAAATTTATATGCAAATCAAAATGCAAAAAGAGATGCAAAAGTGGACGTAAATATGGGTGCAACAATTGATGAAAATTTGTATGCAAAAGTGGATGCAACATAAGTCGATGCAAAAGTAGATTAAAAAAGAGACATAAAACCTGATGCAAATCCTGATGTAGAAGTGGATACAAAAAGGGGTGCAAAAATATATGTAAAAGTTGATGAAAGCATAGATGCAAATGATGATGCAAACGCGGATGAAAAACTAGAGGAAAAAGTGGGTGCAAAGGGAGGTGCCAAACTAAGTGAAAATTGTGGCACAACAAATTTGGATGCAATAGTGGACACAATAATAGATGCAAAAGATGATGTAAATATGGATGCAAAACAAGATGCAAAACAAGATGAAATAAAAGTAGAAGGAAAACTAGATACAAAACTTGCCACAAAGGGGATACAAAAATATATGCAAAAATGATTTAAAAAAGGATGCAAAAGAGAATGTGAAAGATGATGCAAGTGTTAGTGAAAAAAGTGGATGCAAAAGTAGGTGAAACAAAATCAGGTGCCAAACTTGATGCAAAAACTGGAACAAAACCTAGTGCAAAGGATGGCACAAAACTTGTCATAAAACCTGGTGCAAAACCTATTGCAATACCTAGTGTTAAACTTGGTGTATGACTTGGTGAAAAACTCAGTGAAAATTTTGCTTCAAGTTTTGAACCATATTTCATAAATGGATGCAAATAGCACCAAAAATGGGCTCTATACACAAAAAGAAAGTAAAAAGGGACATTAGTCATAGGGTTTTGTTGTAGTCTATGTTATGCACATTACAAAGTAAAAAAATGTTGAAACATTCCTTGACAATTGGATCTGACTCATGTATGTTACTGCATTCAAAGGGAATATTTTGAACTAGGAATATATTTTAGTAGGTTCCCTCAAGAATAATATTGAACGAGCATCGATTGAGTTACTAATTACTGGAGCTTGTAGGTTAGGAAAAATGTTTTGGAGCCTTGTGGGTTAAGTTGCTAGTCGCTATAGCTGCAGGTTGGAGAAAATTATTTGGTGCCCTGAGTTAGTTTTGGATTGAGTTAATAGCTCCTGAAGTCATGGAAAACTTGGTTAGAGACATATTTTGTTGTTGATTAGTGTTTTTTGGACCGATTAGGTGAAATCACTATGGTTGAGGGTGGAGGGGGTTTGGCTTCTGAAAGCCCTGATTGGTTTTTTTTTATTTAACCCTTAAGATCTCGCATTAATGCTTAGAATATGGTGTGGGGGTGATTGGATGAAATATAGATTTGGTTCAGCCCAATCTATGGTTGGGTGGTACATAGAAGTCCCTAATTTGGTTGACAATTGCATATGTTAATATGAGTTGTTTTCCTATTTGTGATATGAGCACTTATACTAATTATTTATGTGATATTATGGTTGATTTGTCATGGTTTATATTCTCATTATATGTTGCTTATATGCATGGTTACATGATGTGCTCTACCTATGGCTCTTGTTCATGATTTGATAAGTTATTAAATGGTTGATGAATGCATTAAGTTATTAAATGGTTGATGAATGCATGAGCTAACAAGTGTTTGATGCAACTAACTTGAAAGGGAATTGAGCATTCTTGATGATTATCTGGTGAGCTTATTGAATTAGTGAACATATATGTATTTATGACCTACAACTACTATACACAGAAAATGTTTATATAAATGAGTAATTTTGACCTCCAGTTTCCTAGAGTCGTAATTTTGACATTCAATCTCCATTTGAATATCATAATACCTCATTTTGAAGATCTCCATGAGGAGGCCAAAAATAAAATTGACCAAGCACATGTTTTATCGCTTTTTTTTCCTTCAAAACGTCATTTAGGCCCACAAAATGGCCTCGAAAGTTTAGAACCCAAAAAATGCCAAAAATAGAAAGTTGGGTTAAATTTAAGAAAATAAAACTGAAAGGAATTAGTGTTGGGTCCAGTTAGGTTGATGCTAGTTTGATCATGTGGTATTGGGTATTTTTGGTCACTTCTGAACATCCTGACCCCATTTACATAAGTGCATCTTAAAATTGGGTCATGCATAGTAACTCTAATATAATGTTTATCCTAGTGAGTAACCTGTTAAAGTGGGTAAATATGGAGTTGGGAAGTACAAGTTAGATATAACACATTATGTCCAAGGTTTAAAAGGTTCATCAACTTATTAATACGTTAACCAGAATAATAATAATTTGTTACTAAAATCAACACAAATTTATGAACATTAATTACAAGCCTTCTCTCACACCTTGATATAACTACAAAAATAACAAATTTATGGTTACAATTGCAAATTTGAACTAAATAACTAAACATTTTCCATTCTCATATTAAAAAGTGTACATGAACATAATAACCATTATTAAAAACAACTAAAACAAAACCTGTGATAAACTCACAATATTTGTGATAACTTAACAATATTTGCTTTAAGTTCCATGCTCTCATAAATGATTTTATTAATTACATTTTTTAAAATATAAAAATTTAACTTAATTTAATTAAGAAACAACATCGTAATTAAATTAAAAAAAAATTACATAAAACAATAATCTTACTCATATAACATGGCTCAAAAGTTGTTTTTATTTTTATTTTTAACGAAGTTACAATTTCAAGTATTTTTTTTAAAGAAGCTCCAATTTCAATAATCAAAATTTATTTGTGTTCCCCTATTTTTTAAATAATATAAGATATAATTTTCCTCATGTTATTTTCTTTATATATTTAAAAAAATTAAATGTTAATATAATAAATATAATATATAATTGAGATAGAAATATATTTTATCATTATTTTCTAATTTTTATTGATTTTTTTCCAAACTTAAATAATAATGATATTATAATATATTATATTTAAAAATTTAAACAATTATTAGAATTGAGTTGTATTAAAGATATTGATAATTCAATTAAATTTTTAAATTTGTAATATTATTAATGAATTAATTTTCTAAATTTATAACATTATTAATGAATTAAATTATGTACTTTCTCTCTTTACATATGATATACCAGCTTAGATCCATCTTAAATCCGGATCTATCAAGCGCCGAGAGGGATCAAATCTCTCGAGGTGCAAACCTCCTTTTTGAGTGCAAAAATTGAGGAAAGGTTGCACCTCGAGGGATTTGATCCCTCTCGGTGCTTGAGAGATCCGGAGTTAAGATGGATCTAGGCTAGTTTCAGTCATGTGCTGCCAAGGAAAATCTATCAAAGATATGATTAATTTTATTAATAATATCTAAATATATGAAATATTAATATAATCATTTTAAATATGCTAAAAATTTCTGAGATTAACTTGGTCATTTTAATTTTAAATTTTCTTAGATACCTTGAAATGATAAATATTTTTAATAACTATAATGATGAAAAATGATGAAATATTTTTTTTTAATGCAAAGTGACAATAATAGTGTTGAAAGATGGAAAATGTGAATAATAAGAATGTACTCATGTTACAAATAGTCTTCATTGTGATCAATCTCAAACTATTTTATTCTACTATTCTTATTGCCACCCTTATTAGTTTTGTTATCTTTTCATATCGATTATATGAAAAAGAAAATTTAAATCGTAAACCAGTTAAATCTTTAGCTCGATATGTTGTAGTAAACATGATACCTTGTCTCTCTTGCTCTCCAATATTAATAGGTTAAATTACTATAACACAAGAATCAATGTACATTGTCAATAAATTTTTGTGGTTACACTAAAATCAATGCATATTATTAATCCAACCACTTTAACATTAATGTACCACCATATATCCAATTACATCAAATCATAAATCAACATATACATTGAAATCTATCCATTTAATGCAAGAAATAAAATAAGATTAGAAAATAACTTCTACATTGAAATAAATGCACCTAATGCAAGCAATCAAATAAGATTAGAAACCAACATCTACACTGAAATCAATGCATTTACTCAAAGCAATCAAATAGGATTAGAAATCGCCATCTACACTGAAAACAATGCATTTAGTGCAAACAATAAAATAGGATTAGAAATAATCTACATTGAAATAAATGCATCTAGTGCAAGAAATCACCTATAATTATAAATCGACGTCTAAATTGAAATCAACACATCCAGTGCAAGCAATCAAATAGTATTATAAATCACCATCTACACTGAAATCAATGCATCTAGTGCAAGTAATCAAATATCATTATAAATAAATATCTACACTAAAATCGATGAATCTAGTGAAAATAATCAAATAGGATTATAAATCACCATCTCCACTTAAATCAAACCATCTAGTGCAAGAAATATTCTTCCCTCTCTCCACCCTCCATCCATATCTATATCCCCCTCCATCTCTTGTTTTTTTTTCTGTCTATCTCACCCCCCTAAACACACACACTCTCACAATCCATATATATCATTCTCTTTGTCAATCACCCCCTCTCCCCATCTCTCTCTTCTTCCCTCTATTCACCTTCCATCTATATCTCTATATTCCCCTTCTCTCACTCTCCCCATCTAATATCTCTCCTTCCTCCTTTTTTCCTCTCTCTCTCTCTCTCCATCTTCCTTATCACTCACTCTCTCTCTATAGAAACCAACATCTACACTTAAATCAATGCATCTACTCAAAGAAATCAAATAGGATTAGAAATCGCCATCTACACTGAAATCAATGCATTTAGTGCAAACAATCAAATAGGATTAGAAATCATCTACATTGAAATCAATTCATCTTGTGCAAGTAATCAAATATAATATTAAATCAAAATCTAAATTGAAATCAACACATTCAGTGCAAACAATAAAATTGTCTTAGAAATCACCACCTACACTGAAATCAATGCATCTAGTGCAAGTAATCAAATATCATTAGAAATAAATATCTACACTAAAATCGATGCATCTAGTGCAAATAATCAAATACGATTAGAATCACCATCTCCACTTATATCAATCCATCTAGTGCAAGAAATATTCCTCCCTCTCCACCCTCCATCCATATCTATATCCCCCTCCAACTATTCTTTTTTGTCTCTCTCTCTCACCCCCTAGACACACGCACTCTCACATTCCATATATATCAATCTCTTTGTCAATAACCCCCTCTCCCCATCTCTCTCTTCTTCCCTCTCTTCACCTTCCATCTATATCTATATACTCCGCTTCTCTCCCTCTCCCCTGCTAATATCTCTCTTTCCTCCTTTTTTCCTCTCTCCCTATCTCTCCATCTTCCTTATCACTCACTCTCTCTCTCTCTCTAGAAACAAACATCTACACTGAAATCAATGCATTTACTCAAAGAAATCAAATAGGATTAGAAATTGCCATCTACACTGAAATCAATGCATTTAGTGCAAACAATCAAATAGGATTAGAAATCATCTACATTGAAATCAGTTCATCTAGTGCAAGTAATCAAATATAATTATAAATTGACATCTAAATTGAAATCAAAAAATTCAATGTAAGCAATCAAATTGTATTGGAAATCACCACCTACACTGAATTCAATGCATCTAGTGCAAGTAATCAAATATCATTAGAAATAAATATCTACACTAAAATCAATGCATATAGTGCAAATAATCAAATAGGATTATAAATCACCATCTCCACTTATATCAATCCATCTAGTGTGAGAAATATTCTTCCCCATCTCCACCCCCCATCCATATCTATATCCCCCTCCATCTCTTCTTTTCTGTCTCTCTATCTCACCCCCATAAACACACACACTCTCACACTCCATATATATCAATATTTTTGTCAATCCCCTCCTCTCCCCATCTCTCTCTTATTCCCTCTGTTCACCTTCCATATATATCTCTATCTTCCCCTTCTCTCCCTCTCACGTGCTAATTCTCTCTTTTCTCCTTTTGTCCTCTCTCCCTCTCTCTCCATCTTCCTTATCACTCTCTCTCTCTCTCTCTCTCTCTCTCTCTCTCCACCTTTCTATCTCTATGTCTTTCTTCTTACCTCCCTCTCCCTCCCCCCCCCAAGTCCATCTCTCTTTCCCTCCCTCTCTCCACTCTCTCACATCCTGTCTCTTCCTTTCTCTCTTTCCCTTTCCCTCCCATCTCTCTCTCCCTCTCTCTCTCTCTTCACCCACCAACTATGTTACTATATCCCTCCCTCTCTCCTTATATCTCCTTCTCCCCCCAATATCTCCATCTCTCCTTATTTATCTCTTTATCTCAGCCCCAAACATACACGCTCACTCTCTGTCTCTCCCTTATCATTCCTTCTCTCTCTCCACTTCTCACTCTCTATATTTCTTATTTCCTACATCTCTCTATCGATCCCTCTCTCTCAAGTCCTCTCTCTCATCCTTCCTCTCTCTCTCTCTCTCTATCTCCTAAATCCCTCTCTCTTCCCTGATCTCTCTGTCTCTCTTTTCCCTCCAATACTCTCTCTTCCCCCTCCACTCTCCTCCTCTCTCTCTCTTTCTCTCCTACCTCCCTCTCTCTTTTCCCTCCAATCCTCTCTCTTCCACCATCTCTCTCTCTGTCTCTCTCTCTAATTCTCTCTCTTCCCCCATCTCCCTTTCTTTCTCTCTCTCTTTCTGCCCCTCTCTCTCTCCAACTACATTACTATATCCCTCCCTCTCCTTCTCTCTTTTTCTCTCCCCCCTTCTTTCCATACATCTTACTTTGTCTCTTAATCTCACCCCTAAACATACACAATCTCTCTCCATCTCTCCCTTATCATTCTCTCTCTCTCTCTCTCTCTCTCTCTCTCTCTCTCTATTTCTTCTTAGTTATGTAAACTAATGAACATAAATATTAGTAAATATAAAGCAGATTATGGAGTAAATATGAAAAGAGGTTTTATTTACTTACCATACGTTTGGTTTATTTATATTTTTATTTATTTACCATACCTCTTTTATTTACTATGGTATTTGGCCCATAGTATCAATATTAAATTGTCCCATGGTATTTTTCCCATAGGCTTCATCTAAATAAAACCTCTTTTTTAAGTTTTTTTAAAATATGAAAAGGTTTATGGAGTAAATATAAAAAGAATTTTTATTTATTTACCATACATCTAGTTTATATATATTTTTATTTATTTACCATAGCTGAGTAAGTATACAAATAGGTTTTATTTATTACCATACCTCATGTTTATTTATATTTATATTTATTTAAATTTTAAAATATTGCAACTTTCATGGGGAAATATTTATGTCTTTAAATATTTTAATTTATCCATAGAATATGGGTTTTCTTTTCAAAGATTCATTTTACAAATACTTAATTAAAAGAAATATTAAAAGATTTTGGATTTTGATTATTTGTGTTGAATTAACTCTTTTCCTTTGATTTAGGAAATGGTATTGACTTTAGTAAAGAGTAAAGATGTTTAAAATTTTACCTAATTTAGAAACTCAATGTGGTAAATTCTTTTGTTAAAGGTAAATTTATGATCCATTCAAATTCACCTACATAATTTACGATCTATTAATAAGTTAAAAAAGTTATATATAATATAAATATTCAAGTTATATAAAATTCAAGATTAGGTTAATGCTTTGGCCGACATTAGAAAAAGTAAAATTTATTATTTTTTAAGAGCGTGATATACCCGACATAGGGGTCATACTCGGCTGTAGATTACGCCTCTTGGCGCAATAAATATGAAAATTTTGAAGACAAAAACATGAATAAGAATTCACATATAAATGTTGATGAAAATATGGATTACAATTATTGATTATAGATATTTTAGAAATATCTAGTAATTTCTTAGAGGAAAAGGTAAAACTTTCCATCGCAAATTCACTATATCTAAAAATATTTCTTCTTGCCAATGCTTTTCTAAAAGTATTTATGTGCTCTTAGTGGACATTGTTACCATTTTTACATTTGGATTTTCTCTTTTAATTGTTTCAAGATTCTTTACATTTTTTAACATATATAAATACGAAAATAAATATTGAAAACAAAAACATGAATTTTTATTGTTATTATTATCTAATATTAGAAAAGTAAATAATGAAATGATCTATTAAGATAAGGGACCAACATGGAGTGAACACTAGAGTAGTGGTTTCAAGAACGAGTTCACATTGGAATGGCGATTGGAAATGATTAAATATTTCCAAATAACATAGAGATATGGGCATATGGTGTGATTATATTACTTTTAGTGAGAGAATTATTTAGAATTATTGTGAGTTTGTATTTTGTTTGTAAAATATTTAATGGTGAATTTAATGAAGAAATTGAATCTGTTAAATTTTTTTAGAACAATTACACTTGAAGCTTAACATGGATGGTTATCTAGATAGTATGGCAGTTGCGGATCTAGGGAAGGATCCCTCATTCATTGAAGACATGGAGTGGTCTTCTAATGAGGTTATGAGACAGCCTGGGATGTTGTCTTGTAATTGACTTCGGGAGGTCTTTGATTTGGGAGTTCATGAGTCTAACTTGGGAATCCAACTTGCTGACTACATTGATGGAGCCTATATTGGTAAGATACACTGTAAACCAGTTAAAGAATGATTGTGTATTTTGTTGTTTATGGGTGATTTCAATAAATTTATGTAATGTAAGCATTGAGAAGAGATGTTGGAATTAATGTTTACATCTTATATTTGAGATTTTGATTTGTGATGGCTAAGAAATTCTCTCAATCTCTCTTTCTAACTTAGGAACAAGTTAGATCTAAAAAACTCTATATATTAAAGTAATCTGAATATAATCTCACCATGTATTAAAGCATACACCTTTGTGTGAAATTTATAAATAATTTGAGTCATTTTTAACAATTTTATCTCTTACTAATAGAAATCCTCAACCTATATTAGCACTACAACAGCAAATACTTGAAGAAAAGAAGCGGAAATTGTGTAACTAATGTTGAAACCTTGTAACAGATATCTCTCACACAATGATAGATATGACCAAAAAAATTGCACATTTGTAGTTAATTTTGTCATTTCAATAATGGAAAAAATCATTTCCTTCTATTTCCAGGCATGTAAAAGAGCATCATCGCCATTATAGCAAACAGCGAAAACGAGATTCGTGATAGCTTGTGCGATAATTAATAATGAGGCCATTTCCAGCTCCCAATGCTTTCTTTTCTATGACGTGAACCACAGAATTCTCTATTTGAAAGCAAGCCAATATAACAGAATTATTTATCGTGTATTCTATTATTTTTCCTTGGCCATTTTTTGTATTTTATAATTTACAATAAATTATATTGTATTACCGGAGTGATAATATATTTGTATTTTATAATACAGAAATTACAATAGTCATGGTTATTTTACTTTAATTTTTAAATCCCAACAATCAATAACAAAATAGAAGTATAATTAGATTTCATTACGGTCAGTTCCACTTTTAAATATATAAAAATCCATAATTTCATTTTAACTTTTATCACTACAACAAAAACAACAACCATTATTTATGGTTATTTTATTTTAATTTTTTAATCCCAATAATTAGTAACAGAAGAGAAAATTAATTAGATTTCATTACTATTGGTCTCACTTTTATACATCAACCACTAAAAACATTAAATCTATTTATATATTCATAACACATTTCAAATATATAAAAAACCATAATCTTACTCCAACTTTTATCACCACATTCCAAAAAGGCAAAAACTACAACAATCACTTCATAGTTATTTTACTCCAATTTTTTTAATCTAAAAAATCAGTAAAAAAGTTTAACATAATTAAATCCATTACCATCCACCCTACTTTCAAATATATAAAAATCCATAATCTCACTCCAACTTTTATCATCACACTTCAAAAATACAAAAGTACACCAATCACTTCATAGTTATCTTAGTCCAATTTTTTTAATGCCAACACTCAATTAAAAAAACAACATGATTAGATTCCATTATCATCTGCTCCACTTTCCTACCAATTTTTAATCCCAGCCATCCATAAATAAGAAAAGAAAAAAGAAAGAAAGAGCAACATGATTAGATTCCATTACCATCGTCCCCGCTTTCATACATCAACCACGATGGAATGGAAGCAAATTTTCAATTCCAAGAGATGGGATAACTTTCATCATAGCAACTTTTTCTCTTTCTGCAAAGAAAATATTAAGAACCAATATAGTGAAACTTTTTTCCTTGAACCATTATTAAACTAAGTATTGATAACTTCCTGCAAACATATTCATCTCATCCATAAAGAAAAAATTTCAGAATTGAACATATGTATTATACTCATTTCTAGTTGCACTAACCAGTACAACATATTCTTGGAAAAAAATCGAGCAGGCATTTTCGAAACTAGAAATTGAGCACTTTAGCATATATAGACCAAATTAAGTAACCTGAAAGTGGGACATGAGGATTAGAGTGTCCACTTACGCCCCCAAAAAATCAATGAGAATATAATATTGTATAATAATAATCTAAGTCCACAATCTTACACCAAATTGATATATAATATCGCTTTTTGTGTGGGACAAAGAAACCTCTTTGTGAAGTAATTGTTTAGTTGATGGAGGTGTACATACTACATTCTATACTCTTATCTGATTCGAACCTGTGACTTCCAAAGAGAACATGTTTTTAATCTTTAAGTCTATTTAGATTGTGTGCAAATGTGTGCATTAGAATTAGAGAAATAAAATATTAGGATGTAAATATTTTGAACATTTACATATAAGATCACCAAAAAAGTATAGATCATACACACATAATAACAAGAAAAAAACTCGAGTCACCAAAAAAAATTTTCATTCAATGCCAAAAATTGTATTAAATAAATACAATGATACAATAAGCATGATTTCCAAAAGACAACACAAAATAGGGTGTATTCATTGAAGGATCTTTTGAGTGATGGGTCATATAATATAGCTTGTCTTGTTGTATCTCATAATCCAAAGCATCAATATCACCACCATTTCCATTATCATTGTGATCCCCTCCCTTTTATATAGTATATGCAGTGTTGAATGAGGGAAGTGTGGGATGCGATAGATGGAACGAGGGTCTATACAGTGTTGAGTGTATGTTGTACACGAGGTGATAGAAATCGAAGGAAGACAACAAAGTATTATTGATTAGAACATGGATGCCAGATATTGGATAATGTAATAATGCTAGTTGTCTTGCAAAATATGTAGATATTGTGTATGTTTAACCACTACATCTTGTTGTATATTTAACCACTACATCTGTGATTGCATCCATGAACAGTGTTATAAGTTAGACATGAAATTATGTATTCTGAAACTCTCCTACATGTCCACCTCACTAAATTATCTACACAATAACCAGATGGTATGGTTCTTAGGAGATGGTAGAAAAGAAGTGGGTCTCCTTAATACTGGGTCATTAGACATGCTTCCATCTGTAGGCATGCCATAATGACAGCAGGGATAAAAATGATTTTGTCCCTAACATTTCGATGGACAGAATTGGTGAGTTTACTATGTATATACCAGTCCTTTTGTCACACAAGGGTGTACTATATGTACACGGTAGTATTGAATATGTTGTCATTTGTGACACTAGAACCCCAATAAAAAAAAACTGAGGAATCATTACCAGATTAACCTAGGTTGTAAACCTAGCCACACAATTTGTAGAACTATAAGTGACTAAGGTAGAGGATGTGAGAAGTTGGTCTAACATAATAGCCAGGAAGCTCAAATGGGACCTCCATGAGCTATTGCACCTTCTTGACTGAGTCTGCACAGATTTCAAATTTTTGGCATATGTTTTTTCCTTGACAATAGCTCTGCCCTATTTATTCCTTGGATATAAATTATAATATTCATTTTATACCTATCTACTCTCTCTAATGGCTACTCACACTAATATATAATAAATTTACAATGAGTTTATTGTTATTAGAGGTGCTAGGATAAAAATGAAATAACTCGTTTTCAATTATATCCTAATCACATAAGTTTGAAAAATATTAATAAGGGTTGGGTTTTAAGGATAGTGTCAACTCGGTCTAACACTATGAGGAACATGGGAGTATAAATACAATAAGAAAATTGAAAAAGGAAAAATGTAGGTAGTTATATCTCATGCACTTGCATTTCTTGCATGAGTTTGTTAAGATATGTTGTTTTAAGGTAACAATGTCTTGACATGCATAATTTTATGACATGACAATTGCATCCCTTTTAGTGATGCAATATTCAAGTTTTTTTCCAATTATAGTTAAGGGGTAAAAATGCAAAGGTGGGTTACACTTTGGTGAGAATTGCAGGTGGAAAATTCATTTTACCAACAGTTCGACCGAAATTTCAAAATTAGTTCGGCCGAACTAATTCTGTTGTTTACATTGACGGCGTATTGACGACGTGGGAAAACAATTTTTTTGCTGGAGATGGGAAAACCAGAAACCAAAGTTCAGACGAAATAATAGTTCTAATAGTCTGTCCGAACTATTAGTTCGACCGAACTTTAAAAATAATTACATTGGAATTTTGCTTATAAATATACTAGAACACAAACCTTAAGAGGTTTCTGGCTTGTTACCATTGTCGCATCTGTGTCATATGTCTGCCTTGCATCTGTGTTTGTTATTTTCCTTGTCATCTGTTTGTTGTTGAAGGGGCTTGGTGTTGCGCAGGGGCGAGGAGGTGAAAAAGTTGTTTCTTTGGTTTATTCTTTTTGTGAATCTTTTTTGTTGGTTTTAATTTTATTTCTCTATTTTTTTTTGCAGGTAATTTGTAATCTGCATCCTCCGTGATGTCTTCGACGATCTCCAGCCTTGTCTTCTCATTGTAGCCTTGTCGTCTTGTCCTCTCCGAATTTCTAGGTAGAAGAAAATCCTCCTTTCCGTTGTCTTGACCTATGTTTTTAGCAAATGCTTACTTTCACCAAGATCTACCATCCAAACTTGTCTGAATATCTTTGTTAAACAGTGTTAAATTGATGGATATCTATGTTAAACAGTGTGATCTATTAGACACCTCATGGCATTGGTCCAAGCTATAGATCTAGCTCTAGTACCTGTTCTATACAATTTTCTTTTTAGAAATTGGCAACATCCATGGCATTGGTCCAAGATATATGATTATTTTCTTTGATAACCATCACATTCCTTGGTAATTATAAGATTTTGGGTTTTGTTAATACTTTTTTCAGTCACTTCATCATTGGAAACAATTTCAAATATTGTTGCAAGGATCAAGAAATACACAGCAGTGATCTGCTACAAGAAGCACTTCCCATGCCATCATTTCATTCTCTCCTAACCACATCAGTTACATTCCAATTTTAGACCAATGGTTCCACAATCATTTTATTTCAACTATTAAACAAAATACATTAGTCCTCTTAACAATTTAAGGGATTTTTTTTGCATGTAAGCATTAATTTTTTATTTGGTAGATGGCCAAGCACCATAATTTAGGGGATTTACTCAAATTATTGTTCTCAATGTTTATATTTATTTAATTAGTTTTCTGTTACAAGTAACTTGTTAAAATATTGATAGCAATTTCTTATGCTTACAAATTTACTATAAATACCACAAATGAATGTGGAGATACATCAATCTTTATGTATTGAATCCCTATGTTATATGAAACAAAACTAAAATGCAGTGAGAAACAAAGACCAACCTTAATATATAAACAACAGTTGGTATGCTCAAATGGCAATGCTAGGAAACAGAAGAAGCATTAGGAATTTCACAATATTCCTCAAATTTTCTATTGCATTTCATGTTGATTTTCTGGACTGGTAGAGCTTATTATACATACGAGTAGATCAATCATCTCAAGATGGATTAAGAAGATCATAATTTCCAATAATTCATCATGCATGTCGTGCATTTCTTCTAAATTGTCCTTTACAATATTGACACAATTTTGGCCTTGCTTAATCTTTGGAATTGTGATGATTATCAGCTCTACATATTCATCAATTTTTGACAGCATCTATTTTATTCATTCTAGTTATCTATGACCATTATGGCATTTTCCCTCTGTTTGGAGATTAATGTGCTAAAATAAAACAAGAAACGAGATTAATAGGTGTGTTGTCAGGCAGTCCTATCTGTAATTTCGAATCATGTATAAAAGACCAATACTACCCTAGAAAATATCAAATTTCACAATTATTTCACAATGCAATGCCAGGAGCTTCTAATACCTTATAAGTGCAATATTTTGAAACAAATTCCTTCCTCTAAAAGTGAGATTTCTTTCCATGGAAATATTCTAGAAATTCCAAGGTTATTTGTCTCTAGATGTATCTTCTCTTCAAGTTTTCTCCAAGCAACATACAGTAGCTTTATCATCCTCCGTAGAATAATCCACATGGTACATTCACTGTCTTCATATAAAGGAAACACGATATTCTAATCAGTGGAGTTAATCTTGGTTTTTTCCTTCCAACATTTGACATGGCTGTAAATTACCTATAATTTCCAAGGATATTAAGAAATATAAAAATTAAAAACATTTTTACCAAATCATATAGGAACTCAGGAATACCTGCAACATTATCCTATAGATTTCTAACTTCAACAGAATCAAGAATATGCTATCTTATTTATGGAGCATTCAATAATTGATGATAAGTCCTCTTAATCCTGTGTCCAAATGGAATCATTCTTAATATCCTCTTCTTCCATTAGAAGCCCCATGGAATTAGTGCAAGCTATATTATTATCAATTTTCTTTGATAATCATCACATTCCTTGGTAATTACAAGATTTTGGGTTTTGTTAATACTTTTCTAAGTCGCTTCATCATTGGAAAGAAGTTCAAATATTCTTGAAAGGATCAAGAAATACATAGCAGTGATCTGCTGCAAGAAGCACTTCCCGTGCCATCGTTTCATTCTCTCCTAACCAGATTAGTTACATTCCAAGTTTAGACCAATGGTTCCACAGTCATTGTATTTCAACTATTAAACAAAAGACTTCCGTCCTCTTAAGAATTTAAGGGATTTTTTTTGCATGTAGGCATTAATTTTTTATTTGCTAGATGGCCAAGCACCATAATTCAGGGGATTTTCTCAACTTCTTGTTCTCAATGTTTCTATTTATTTAATTAGTTTTGTGTTACAAGTACTTGGTTCAAATACTAATAGCAGTTGCTTATGCTTACAAATTTACTATAAATACCACAAATGAATGTGGAGATACATGAACCTTTATGTATTGAATCCCTATGTTATATGAAACACAACTAAAATTTAGTGAGAAACAAAGACCAACATTAATATATAAACAACAGCTGGCATTCTCAAATGCCAATACTAGGAAACATAATAAGCATTAGGCATTTCTCAATTTTCCCCAAATTTGATATTGCATTTCAAGCTGATTTTCTGGACTGGTAGGGCTTACTATACATACGAGCATATCAATCAGCTCACGATGGATTAAGAATATTAGAAAGTCCAATAATTCATCATGCATGTCGTGCATTTCTTCTAAATTTTCCTTTACAATATTGGTCCAAGCTGTAGATCTAGATCTAGTACCTTTGCTATACAATTTTCTTTTTAGAAATGTATTAGCGCATCAAACTTACCTGCCCAAACAATGTTATTTGATTTTTTTTTACCTGTATGCAATATCCTCAAATGTTTGCATAGATTAGACCTTCAAAATATACCCCAACTTCTGAAATAGTCCACCCTCCAATTGTTGCGAAGGAAATGTTTCTTAGCATTGTCTTTCATGTTAAGAATAAAGAAAATTGTGACTTTATACCTCATGTTGTACCTTGAGTACCTTGTTTCTTAATTTTAGCTTTATCACTAGTCTCTTCTTCCTGTTGTAATATTTAAAATTTTCTTGCACCTTTCCTTCATGTTGTACCTTGAGTACCTTCTTTCTTAATTGCAGTTTTATCACTCGTCTCTACTTCCTGTTGTAATGTTTAAAATTTTCTTGCACCTTTCCTTCTGAAAATGGTAGAAAAAAAAACACTTGACTGAAAAATTAGTTGGTATTTTATAGTAATCCCTGCATAAATGGTGGCATTATTTTTTCACCTCCATTGTGACAATATTCAAAAAGGGTGCAACAAAGTTTGTTGTGTTAATATGAAGCTGACACTGCTAACGATATTACTTGAAAATCTATGATCATCTTCATTATCTCTGCATTTCATAATATTCATTCTTGTTCTTGCCTTCGTAATAGTCATAAAAAAATAACAAATATTCTTTACCATTCCTTGCAAATTTCGAGTGAGCTTCTTAATTGTTAAGTACATTATCTAAGGTGTCTATAATCATGGCTCCATATTCTTGGATGCCCATTTCCTATTCCTCATTAGAAATCCTCAATCAACAATCCATATTTACTTTTGTAAAATTGAAAGGACAACTACAGTTGCTACCCGTGCATCTACTCCAATAAAACTCAGAAGTTCAATCGAATAATTTATATGCACCTTAGGTGAAAAGAGAATAATAAGTTGTTCATAATTAATCTTCCAACTGAGTCCACGACACTATAGTGCCAATATTTAACTAGTGACTCTTGCATAGAAGAATACCCACATATATATCTACAACACAGTCAACATTGTAGTGAATTGCAAGATTTAACTAATGACTCTTGCATACGAGAAATTTTCTTCCAGTTAGGGATTCAATAATTCTTTACCAAACCTCCATACATTTAGAGTGGATATATGTAAACTAGGGTTGGATAAGATTTGTCTAGGATTCTAATTTTCTTATTTTTATTGATTTAAAATTTAATAAAATGTGTGAGATGTATATATCTTGACAGCTTTATTTAATTTTATTTACCAATTTTATGATACTACAAAAAGGACATCATATTAGTAATGATGATAAGCTACAGAAGTATTGGTAAGGTTGATCAAGCATGATACCTATATGTAGAGTAGATCTATATGTGTGACTTTTGACATAACTTCATCAACCACTACCACTAGTTGTTTATCATTTTATGCATTTGGAGGCATGATGTTAATAGGAATGATTGATAGGAATGGTTTATTTGAGTAATGAAGACCCTTGGCTTCTTACCATAATGCTACTATAGGTTTATGTTAATGCTAGAACTATTTTTTATTAATGTACCTAAATTTACACCTTCCATGATGTTTCTAATCTTGTAAAATGTTAAAAGTGGAGTGTTTTATGATGTAATGGATATTATCAATCTATATTATGTACAGTGATAGGATGATAGTGTAGGTTTATGTTCAAGTTGTAAAATTCTTGTAGATATCAAGGATGAATGATAGTACAAGCCGAAAATGACATTGTTATAAATTATTGTACAATCTGTTAGGTGCTAAATCATACTGCTTATTAAGGACATAACTAATGCAAGTTTAAAATTATATTTTAATGTTCTTATCCTACTTATAGATATCAAAGTAAAGGTTTCTAGCTGTGATTTATCCCATAAATTTTAAGGCAAACCATGTACATGTCATTTCTCCCACAAAATCATCAAGGTGTAACTTTTGACATAAATTCATCAACCACTACCACTAGTTGTTTTAGTAAATGCATTAAATAAATTTTCAAACCATGTACAAGTCATTTCTTCCACAAACTCATCAAGTTGCGACTTTTGACATAAATTCATCAACCACTACCACTAGTTGTTTTAGTAAGTGCATAAAATAATTTTGCAAACCATGTACATGTCATTTCTCCCACAAACTCATCAATGCGTGACTTTTGACATAAATTCATCAACCACTACCACTACCACTTTAAGGAAAACTTTAAGGAAAACCATGTACATGTGTCATTTCTCCCATAAAATTTTAGGCAAACTTAAGGCATGTCATTTAATGTTATTTCTCTGTCATTTCTATGCCATTTATCCCATAAACTATAATGAAATGCCATTTATTCCATAAACTATAAGGAAAACTTTAAGGAAAACCATGTACATGTCATTTCTAGATGTGATTTCTACCATAACCTTTAAGGAAAAATTTAAGGAAAACCGTGCACATGTCATTTATCCCACAAACTCAAGGCTTTCTCCGATTAATTCGAGGCAAAATTTAAGGCCTAAAAACCGAACATAAAGTGGCTAAACTTCCATAGTATTTGAGTCTGTATGTTGAGTGTTAAATTCTACAAGTTCTAAACGCAGAGTCTGTAAAGGGCCAGGTAGCCTCTAGATCTCATCCTTTCTCAAAGGTGACATATCTAGTAAATGACCCTACAATAAATCTCTGGAATAGATCTAAATAGAAGTTCTTCATTGTACTATCCATTTCTTTACATGCCATTTCTCCCATAAAATTTAAGGCATTTTCTAGTGTTTTTGGAACCATGTAAATGTCATTTCTCCCATAAAATCTAAGGAAAATTTTTAGGAAAACCATGTCCATACATGTCATTTCTCCCTTTTATCACATAAAATCACGGCAAAATTTAAGGATAACCATGTACATGTCATTTCTCTGATAAAATTTAAGGAATTTGCTAGTGTTTTTTGGAACCATGTACATGCCATTTCTATGTCATTTATCTCATAAAATTTAAGGATAAATTTAAGGCAAGCCATGTACATGTGTCATTTCTCCCATACATGTGTCATTTCTCCCATAAACTGTAAGGCAAACTTTAAGGAAAACCATGTACATGTCATTTCTCCCCTAAACTCTAGGCAAGGAAAAATTTAAGGCATGTCATTGCTAGATGTGATTTATCCCATAAAATTTAAGGAAAACTTTAAGGCAAACCATGCACATGTCATTTCTCCCACAAACTCAAGGCTTTCTCCCATTAATTAAAGGCAAAATTTAAGGGCTAAAACCAAACCTAAAGTGGATGAAATTCCATAGGATTTGAGTCTGTCTGTTGAATGTTAACTTCTACAAGTTCTAAAGGTAGAGTCTGTAAAGGGCCAAGTAGCCTCTAGATCTCATCCTTTCTCAAAGGTGACATATCCAGTAAATGCCCCTACAGACAATCTCTAGAATAGATCTAAATAGAAGTTCTTCATTGTAAAATTCATTTCTTTACATGCCATTTATACCATAAACTTTAATGCATTTGATAGTGTTTTTGGAACCATCTACATGTCATTTCTATGTCATTTATCGCATAAAATTTAAGGAAAATTTTAAGGAAAACCATGTCCATACATGTCATTTCTCCCATTTATCCCATAAACTCAAGGCAAACTTTAATGATAACCATGTACATGTCATTTCTCTGATAAAATTTAAGGAATTTGCTAGTGTTTTTTGGAACCATGTACAGGCCATTTCTATGTCATTTCTCCTATAAAATTTAAGGAAAACTTTAAGGAAAACCATGTACACATGTCGTTTCTCCCATACATGTGTCAGGTATCCCATAAACTCTAAGGAAAACTTTAAGACAAACCATGTACATGTGTCATTTCTCCCATACATATGTCATTTATCCCATACATGTGTCATTTCTCCTGTAAACTTTAAGGAAAACCATGTACATGCCATTTCTCCCTTAAACTCTAGGCAATGAAACTTTAAGGCATGTCATTTATACATGTGATTTCTCCCATAAACTTTAAGGCAAACCATGCACATGTCATTTCTCCCACAAACTCAAGGCTTTCTCCATTTAATTCAAGGAAAAATTTAAGGCCTAAAAACCAAACCTAAAGTGGTTGAATTTCCATAGGATTTGAGTCTGTCTGTTGAGTGTTAACTTCTACAAGTTCTAAAGGAAGAGCATGTAAAGGGATAGGTAGCCTCTCGATCTCATCCTTTCCCAAAGGTGAAATATCCAGTAAATACCCCTACAGTCAATCTCTGGAATAGATCTTAATAGAAGTTCTTCATTGTAATATCCATTTCTATATATGTCATTTCTCCCATAAACTTTAAGGCATTTTCTAGTTTTTTTGGAACCATGTACATGTCATTTCTCCCATAAAATTTAAGGAAACTTTTAAGGAAAACCATGTACATACGTGTCATTTCTCCTATTTCTCCCATAAACTCAAGGAAAATTTTAAGGATAACCATGTACATGTCATTTGTCCAATAAAATTTAAGGCATTTGCTACGTTTTTGGAACCATGTACATGCCAGTTCTATGTCATTTCTCCCAAAAAATTTAAGAAAAACTTTAAGGCAAACCATGTTAATGTGTCATTTCTCCAACAAAATCAAGGCTTTCTCCCATAAACTCAAGGCAAACTTTAAGGAAAATAAATAAAATTTAAGGCAAACTTTAAGGCAAACCATGTACATTTTTCATTTCTCCCACAAACTCAAGGCTTTCTACCATAAACTCAAGGAAAAATTTAAGGAAAATTAATATACCGGGAAGAACAACGAAGGTTAAAATGCAGCCATGTACATGCGTCATTTCTCCCACAAATTCAAGGCTTTCTCCCATAAACTTAAGACAAACTTTAAGGAAAATGAATATACCGGGAAGAACAACGAAGGTAAAATGCGGAGGTGGGTGTATATACGTACATGTCATTTCTCCCATGTACATGTCATTTATATCATTTTATAGTTTTTTTGGAACCATGTACATGTCATTTCTCCCTTAAACTCTAGGCAAGACAAAATTTAAAGCATGTCATTTCTAGATGTGGTTTCTCCCATAAAATTTAAGGAAAACTATACACATGTTATTTCTCCCATGAATTTGCAAAAAATGTTAATTTAATCTATTTTATTGAATTTATTTTCTTTACGGAAAAAAAACCCACTAAATATAGTTGAAAAATGAACATTATGCATAGATATTTCTTTCTATCCAAATCCAAGGAAAGTAGTGATTACATATGTGCTTTGCAATACTGCGACTAACAAAGTCCTCCAAAGAAAAATGAATATACCGAGAAGAAAAATAAACAACGAGGCATAATTATATTGCATTGATAGAATTCTTGGGAACAACTAGAGAGTATGGATCAAATGGAATTGTAGTTTTCACCAATTTTGAGCTTGTGTGCAACCAAATGAAAGGCATGTACCAAGTTAAGAAGGAGAGGCTAAAACAACTACATGGAAAATCAAACAATATTGTTAGACAATTTCAAATTTTCAGTATAAGACATTGTGCAAATGTTAATAAGATGTTTGGTGATCTATTGTGTGGGGAAATTCCAATTCAAGATTCATCTATCAAAGATGAATTAATAGATGAATTAGTATTATACGGGGCAATCCCAATTCAAGATTCATCTCTTGAAGATGAATTATTGTTGAGATGCTCTCCTCCAAAATTTATTGATGGAAATTGTAACATATCTCTGATATGTGTGTGTTTTTTACTTATAAATGCATCATTTTTAATTACCATGTTTTTTTTCAATTATATACCAAGTGTGCTCCGACCATGTAAAGCACAACTTGGTGAAATTCACATTTTTATAAAATTAAAATGTGAGGAATTCACCAATTTTTTTTTTAAATTGAGTTTCAGACATCAATTAGTGCTTTGAAAGTTATGTTTTACATAATTTGTGTACTAAATTACATTAATTTTTTGAGATATTTTGAATTTATTTTAAATAACAATTTGAAAATAATTGTAAATGTCCATTGTAGATATATTCATATATATCATGGAGGATGAAAGATGAAGATCAATAGAACCCCATGCCTCTACAATAGAGGGGAATCATGGATCGAGGGATGTTCATGGTATTTAAATATAATCTTATCTCCATACATACATGTGTGTACATATGGAATTTATTTTTTATCAATTTTGTGAGTTAAATTAGTTTTTAATAAGTTTTAGTTTTATTTTTTAGGAGTTATGAGGATAAGGGTGTCTAATCCATCAATGGAGCATCGCCATGGTTCATGAAATCATGGTATGGTTCACGCAATTTAATCAATCACATGTGTATGTATTTATATGTATGAATGTAAGTTTGAATTGATTATAAATTCATATTTCTTTATGAAGCTTCCCTCGCTTCGTGTGAGGTTGGTGGTGGTACACATTCCCATGGAGGCCCATCAATAGGTGGTGGCCAATTGCATGAGTGTGGTGATATCCATTCCCCTAGAGGCCAATCAATGGATGATCATGTTGGTTCTCAACCAATTGGTGGTCATTCTGGTTCTTAACAGTCTCAGGATGGGCAAGATGCTAGGAAACCATATCGAGGCGGCCATCAATCTGAATATTATTTTCATTCAATTTGTACAAATTTGTTTACATGTTTTTTTAATATACACAACTTTATATATTGATTCAGATGGTGAAAAATTTTCTCCAAATATTGCTAAAAAAATATGTAGGACATAACGTGTTATTCAAGAAGAAGGTTGTACACCAACCATGACTTATCTGTCTGACGTTTCTGATATACCTTGGGAATCAAATGTGCAACAATGCACTTTACAAAGATGTCATCATCTTCATTCAAAATTGAAGAGAGATCTTATGTCTTTGAAACTCCCTATTGAGATTCAGGAAATATTGCAAATAGTTACTCACTCTTTAGGTGAACTAGTAGATGTGCACCTAAGACTTGGGCCAACCACTGATACTTTTGTAGAATTGATGAGTAAAATAAAGGAAATAGTGATGGGTCCTCATACATGGGAGGTTATTAAACAAAGAGTTACAATAGAAATGGCAAAGCCTGTGTTTAATTGCAAAGAAGACTTGAAAAGAAATATGCTAAAGGTGCAATATTTCAAGTACCCCGATATAGATGTCCATTTGTATGATAGGCACTTTGCTGCCTATGGAAGACTCCCGTGGAACGACAAGGTTCTACTTTATTTTGAAAAATTATTTTATGCAGAATTATTTTTTGGAATGAAACCCAATTATAATGACCTTCCCTCTGAATTTTTTGGTCTTAGGAAAGGTCAATTGTATGACCATAGGGGCGCTGAGCGTGATGTTTAGTTGCCTCGCCCTGAGACACCATTGGTTAGGCGACCTCTTCGTGTCAAAAATATGCGGTCAGAAGTGGATGTCACTTCTCAAATTAGTTGAGAAGCAGGGGATGCCATCATTGACAATGTCCAGAGTGAACTGGGTGGAGTTGATGTTTGTATGAATCGACAAAGAGCATGAGAGAATGTACATGCTAATTTTGTGTATCTTACAGATGAAGAGATAGACAACATGAGTTTTGAAGATCTCGGAACATATGCAAAGAATTGTCACAATGGTTTGTAGGACCTAATTATTCATGAGAAAGAGGGCATGGAATCGTTATGTGTTAATGGTTAGGGTGATTATTTGAACACACGTAAAATTTGTAATAAATACATATATACATACATTTATTTTTATACGTTAATCTAACAAAAATGTATCATAAATGTTAACACCATTTGCAGTTCCCATGCTTCATGAATGAAGGTGTTAATATCATGGTCGGAGCCTCCAGTTCACACAATTTAGATGGGTCTCACCGTCAATCACACAATCAATATGGTTCTCACCATCAAGATGATATATTGGCACATGTTAGTCTTTTAAGTGAATATGATGATGTACAACTTTTTTTTTATCTATTATTATATATATCAAAAGATGATGACATATTTTTAAAATAAATAACTGTGCACACATGTACATGTATATATAATTAAATGTTAACAGATTTTGATTCTGTTCGATGTTTTTGGGATGGAGGTACCTTATTTCTACTTGGGATATGTGCCAAATCCACCATCACAAGTATGAACAATTTTCCACTTTTAAATATGTTTTTAAGTTATGTATTGCAGCTCAAAAGTTCCATTAAAAAATGAGATCTAGATCTTGAGTTATTTTACAGTTTTTTTTTTTTTTTTTAATTTTAGATTTCTGGAGAATCTATTTTGGAACCACCTTAGGAGACGTGCTCAATCCACCATCACAAGTATTCAATTTTACACTTAAATATGTTTAACTTATAAGTTATAAATTGAAGTTCAAAAGTTTTATTATAAATTGAGATCTAGATCTCCACGGACTCTAGTGATGGAGTGTATGATGGAGATAGGAACATCTGAGCCATTTGAACAATTTGTTTAACTTTTTTTAATACTATTGAAAATTAGTTTATATATATGGATTTTCATTTGAAAATTTTTAATATATATATTGTACGGTTCGTGGAAGATGTTCCTATGGAGGATGTTTTAATGGACGAGAAAAAAAAACACAATGGAGAGGGAACTACGTGAGGAATTGCATGATTTTTTTTTTTTCATTTTGTTTTTTACATGAATTTATACATTCTCATTCAATTTTTAAAACATTAAATTTTAATGTTTGTACATGTTGTGTACAGATTCCCCATTCTTCAAAGGATAGCACGAGGCTCGGGGCCCAGTGGAAAAGGTATTGGATCCATCTGTATTTGATGGATGATGCACATGTGTGCAACATTATATTTGATAGATCTAGTCTTAAATTTACATTTTAATATATAGTCTTATCTATGCAGTCATATTTACTTTTCTATATAACTTGATACTTGTAACACTATACATTGAACTAGATATATATAAATTTACTTTTATTGTTCATGTGAGATACAAATTTTGGACATATTTTATTGTTTGGATATATAGTTTTAAACTACATTTACTTTTATCAAGAATGATTTTAAATTTTGGATAGTTACATTTGGCATGTGATCACATGTTGTGATATATAATGTTTTGTTTTTAAAACTCAATTTGTTATTTTATTTTTTAAATATAAAATGAATCTAGATGGAGATTTCGAATTACAGAACACATGTACATGTGTGTATATTTCGAATATTTGAACGACAATTGGCATGTGATCACATGTTGTGATATAATGTTTTATTTTTGAAACTCAAGTTGCCACTTTATTTGTTAAATATAAAATTCAAATCTAGATGGAAATTTCAAATTTTACAAAACACGTGTATATTTTGGATAGTTCAACTACATCTAGCATGTGATCTCATGTTGTGATATAATGTTTTCTTTTTAAAGTGGATAGTTCAACTACATTTGGCATGTGATCTCATGTTGTGATATAATGTTTTGTTTTTAAATTGGATAGTTCAACTACATTTGGCATGTGATCTCATGTTGTAATATAATGCTTTGTTTTTAAAACTCAAGTTGTCATTTTATTTGCTAAATATAAAATGAATCTCTAGATGGGAATTTCAAATTACATTTTCACAATGTGTATATTCTGGACGGTTGAACTACATTTGGCATGTGATTGTGATATAATGATTTGTTTTTAAAATTCAAGTTGTCATTTTATAAACTTGTTAAAAATATAAAATGAATCTCTCTAGATGGAAATTTCGAATTACAAACCATGTATACATGTGTATATTGTGGATAGTTGAACTACATTTGGCATGTGATCATATGTTGTGATATAATGTTTTGTTTTTAAAACTCAAGTTTTGGACGGTTGAACTACATTTGGCATGTGATTGTGATATAATGTTTTGTTTTTAAAATTTAAGTTGTCATTTTATAAACTTGCTAAAAATATAAAATGAATTTCTCTAGATGGAAATTTCAAATTACAAACCACGGAAATTTCGAATTACAAACCATGTATACATGTGTATATTTTGGATAGTTGAACTACATTTGGCATGTGAAATAATGTTGTGATATAATGTTTTGTTTTTAAAACTCAAGTTTTGGATGGTTGAACTACATTTGGCATGTGATTGTGATATAATGCTTTGTTTTTAAAATTCAAGTTGTCATTTTACAAACTTGTTAAAAATATAAAATGAATCTCTCTAGATGGAAATTTCGAATTACAAACCATGTATACATGTGTATATTTTGGATGGTTGAACTACACTTGGAACGTGATCACATGTTGTGATATAATGTTTTGTTTTTTAAACTCAAGTTGTCACTATATTTGTTAAATATAAAATGAAGTTGGGGTGTACATGAAGTGTGAATGTTATATAATTTTAGGACATTTACATCTATTACTTAGGTGATATTTAAGTACAATACATATCGATGTTTTAAAATCTAAAAACAATCATAGAATGTACAGGTCAAAAGCCATACCATGGCCTCGTGCCAGTGACAGAAACCCATTAGAGGCAGCTACAGAGGTGTGTTTTCAGGCTGCTCTCACCATGGCAACGACCAATGATTGGAATCCACAGAGGGCTCTACATCTAATAGCCATGAGGTGTTGGCTCCTCGAGCGTTTGATAACATTCATGGGGAAATTGTTTTTCCTCTGAAGAAGCCCAAGGGTAGAAGAGGCAGGAAATCCACTATTCCACAATGTGTGTAGTCTTTAACCAGAAAAACCAACCCGCTTCCAGGTTATGAGCCCATGATGAAGGAGATAGGCATTTGGGTTATGGACTCGATTGGTGTCTGGATCAGAGATTATGATGCGGAGTACCCAATCACTCTGACTATCCATGTGACCCCTCCAAAGCCTCCTCGAATGCCCACAGCTGAGGAGGAAGCCATTATTAGAGAATAAGGGTGCCTGATAGAGGAAGAGGACCAGGTGATGGATGAAGATGAATGAACTCCATGATTTTCACCTCAGGATATACTTCAGCTCTTTTGTTTTTATATGGGCCATTGAATATTTTATATTACAAGACTAGATGACACTCTTAAGGGGTTGGTTTCCTCCTTTGAGGAAACCCAAAACTTGGTTTATTTTGAACACTACCAAGGCAGGGATAGGCTAAGCACTGCTTGCCATATTTTCCCATTGCCTGTGTACAATTTTTCATGCTTTTAATATAGTTTAGCCCAAGTTACAAACAAAAAAATCTCACATGAATTAAAAATTATTGAAGTACATGTTTGAATATATGTTAAAAAGATTGAAGTACAATACATATCAATGTATATATCTAAAAACAATCATAATATTCTAGGTGTTCTTAGATGTGTCAAACAATAATAAAATTTTAAAATTGCATTCTAGAACATATATATCCAATACGTGCAACATTTTTCATCAACGCACATAGAAAAGCTATTTTCAGTTGATAGTAAACTAGAAATTACAAAACACGTACCACACATTTTGCATTCAAGAATTAATATTATAATTTACTTTTAATAGACATGCACATCTAAAACAAAATCATGCAACTTCAAATTTGCATTATATAAACTATGCTAGATACACAGATATGTACATTTTTCAATAATGACATTATGAAAAATTGTACCAGAGAATGTATGAAATTGTTTAGACCAGATAATCTAGACATGTGTATGTGTAAACGTTTATAAATTACTCGTGTCCGCGTACCAAAACAATGTACATGTGCAAACACTTGTATATATAACATAAAAAGGCAGTTCAAATTTTAATTGAGTTTTGGAAGTTCTAAAATATGAATCCAAAGAGAAGAAATTATTGGGTAGTTCAATTAAAAAAATTCCAATGGAATGCCATCTTCAATGATCCATTCATGATCGGCTTTTGACATTTTCCATTTCTTAATTTTTGTTTTTTTCTTTGATTGAATTTCTATAAAATTTATGTGTGGTGCACACACCAAGTGACAATATTGACAACTTATGACATCAGGTTCATAGTCTTGAAAGTAAACAAAATCCCCACTTTGATTAGTTTGTCTTAAAAAAAAAAACCTTTAAGTATAATAGACCCTCTGTCATATGTAAACCCGTGATCATCATAGTTTTCTAATAATTTCATCTTTCGTTCAGTGTAACGCATCGAATAATACTTCACATTTTCATCATTCATAGTAGGTGCAATTATAGCAAAAACATCTCCTGCGCAATAAAACAAACTTATGTATATAAATTTAGATCATAATTAACATGAAAATTTAACTTTAAAATTAACATGTGTACTTGATTTTATTATCTATTTCTTGATCTCTATCATTTGAAAGCAATTGAAATGTTACCTTCTCTAACAAGATCAGAAACTCGATCACCATCAGATGATATTGTAGTCTCCTCTGATTGCAATTCTTCAAATCTTGCAACAGACATTTTTCCCCTTTGTATTTAGTTCTCTATGTTGCCAATCTTTTACATACATTTTGTTTTCAAAAACAACATTGGATTATGTGTTGTCTTTGCAAACATGTAAAAACAAGAATATTTTCTTTTATCCAATGCAAACACATTTGTGGGCAACTTTGTTTTAATTGAATGCAATTTTTGAGTCCCTTTTATTGTTTCAACGTCATCTCCAATCGATCTATCTACATCTTGGACCCCAATATGCCAAAAGACCCTATATGGAAAATTCAAAGAAGAATATAAATATGATATCAAAATACCATCAAAGATATATTAATCATTGTGATAAATGTAATGTTTAAAATTAAAAATCCAATAAAATTAAATTGAATGTACCTTCATACTTCCCTTGATAGGTTAGTCTCATGGCTTAGTGCAGCGATGCACCATTCAACAACTTCTTCAGCTGAGACAAGTCAGTTTGCAGAGTGGTCCATTTGGTATCTTTGAAGTGCTCGTTTTATGCATGCCTCTGCACTGTCATGTTCTCCTTTTCCATGACCAGTCTCAAAGAAATTCTAACAATGTTTAATGTGGGTTTTCATATGAAGATGACACAACAAAAAGAATGATCACGAAGATTTGAAGTGACCCACGCATCCATCTGACCATATCCAATGTTCATTGAATTTAATTCCATGACTTTTCAAGGAGTCATAAATCTTTTCAAAACAATGTTGTACAAAATATGTATCATGTGTATGATCATCACTGATATAAAAAGGATTTTCTTTAATAACATAACAATTTTCACTGGTGATTTCTATATGATCAACATTTTGTTGAGCATGTCTATATATAATATGGATGAGAATAGAGACTTGGTCATAATGATAGTATTCACTATGAATTTATTTTTGTGGAACAAATGTGTAGTTTTCTGCAAAATCAACTACTGACAAAATGGTCCTTGGTGGAAAAACTTCACGAGTTTTTTTGAATTGCAAATCTTGCCATCGAGCTCTATGGGAATGCTTGGTGTATCTATAAATTTTCGCCTCAAACTTTCTCAAAAAATCTATTACAAAAATGTATTCTTCTTGTAAATCAATTATTTTAGCACTTGTGGTACTACTTGAACCTTGAATCAATGTATGGATATATTAATATCTCTTCCATTTCACTTTCATGTTGGATAATGATTGATTATTTATATCAGTACGATATTTGTTTTGAAATTTAGTCAAATTTCCACAATCATCGCATTTTTTTAACACCAACACATTTCTTTTGGTAAAATAATTCATGGCTTTCTCTTCCACATAGAATTTGAGATATGAAATCATGGATAGTGGAAGGAGGAGGTGAATATTTCCAAAAAAAATCACCAAAATTAAGGAATATGTCATAATATAACTGAAATTCCACATGATAATGACAAAAAAAAGTGGCACGTATAGTGATAGGTATTAAATACCATGGTTTTTGTTGCACAAAAGCACTGATTAAGACATCAATTTCACGATTCTCTTCTTTGAACTTGTTGAACAACTCTATCTGAGTGGTTTCCAAGAAATGTTTTGGATGTTCTTTGTATTGATTTCGTGTTATTATTCTTCGTATCACATCCCTTGCTTTTGGTGAAACACGTGAATTTTTCATCCAATATTGATATATTATTATTTTAACATTTTCTCCAAGTCTATCTTTGTATGGTTGCCTACAAATAGTTTTCCAACAAGTGAGTTTATCATTTACATATATTTGCAACCGAAATTTATGATGTTTGTGCAAAGTTTTTCGTGAGGTTCCTAATGCTCGTGCCATAGATTTTACCAAGCGATTCTCTTTAGTACTTGATGAACCACTGCCATATGTATTACTCTACGTGCATCTGAAACATTTTTCTTTCTTTATCTTCTAATTGAATTTAATGCTCTATTTATATTTTGTATCACATTTTCCTTTATTTTGTTACCTTTGTTGATTTTCGAATACCCAATAAATTTGTAGATTCTTTTAATTTCCTTGATGTTAAGAGACCTTTCAACAATTGGGCTTGAACTGCTACAATTTCCTTTTTGAAGAACGAATAAATAATGTGATTAACATGGTATTGTATAACATGGTCAACATTTTTATCTCCATATATGTGAGTGTCAATATTTTCTAACATCTCATCATCGATATTGATTTCATCTGTACATATTCGGATTAAATGTACATAATAAGTTTACATATTCAATAAATAACTAAATTAATAAATATGTATATATTCAATAATACACATGTGTTCCACACACACACACACACACATATATACATACCCGGTGATTCAATTTTTTCACTTGAATTTCTTTCAACATTTTCACCATGCTCAATCATTGGTTCAATATCTCTTTCACTTTCTCTTTCAAAATTTTGTATCTCATCATCAATGTTTTGAGGAATATCTCTCTCTATTTGCATTGCAAAATATTTTTCAAATTAGTTCATCAAATAAAAATTAAGTTTCACAATTTACACTAGGAAATTTTTAAATATCAAATTTATAATATTTACATTTACATACCTGCTTCGACTTCCAGTTGAGGTTGATTTCCCTTTCAATATTTGAGCATTCTTCTCTCTTTTTTTTGCGACATTATCTCTCTTGTTCCCTACATTCCTCACGGTCTCTTGTTCAATCATATTTTCTCTTGCAATTCCTTCAATTTCCCACAATAATTGAGTATGAAGCTCAAAACATTTCCTTCAAAAATTTAGACAAAAACTCAATTAAAAAAAGCATTACAAAATATTTAATTAAAAAAAAAATCATTTTAAAATTTTTGCAGAAAAGACATTTTTCAATCCAAAACACTTACTTTAAAAAATCCGAGAAAAAAATGTCTTCTAAAAATGAAATGAAGCTCAAAATATTTCCTTCCAAGTCCTGCAAAAAAAATTCATTTAAAAGTTAAACAAAAACTCGTTATTAAAATTCATTATAAAATATTTACTTCAACCCAAAACACGTACTCTAAAAAAATTTCACTGCAAAAAATACCTCCAAAAAATTTCCATTGAAAATTAAGCCCAACCTCTTAAAAAATGTCACTTTAAAAAATACCTCCAAAAAATGTCCTTTGAAAATTAAGTCCAAAAACCTATTAAAAATTTCTCTAAAAACAAAATACCTCCAAACAATGTCCTTTGAAAATTAAGCCCAAAAAGCCTCTAAAAAATTATCACTTCAAAAAATACCTCCAAAAAATTTCCTTTGAATATTAAGCCAAAAAAGAGTCCTTTGGAAATTAAACTTAAAAAAAATCCAAAAATTGTCTTTTGAAAATTAAGCCCAAAAACCTCTAAAAACAAAATACCTACAAAAAAAATTTCCTTTGAAAATTAAGCCCAAAACCTCTAAAAACAAAATACCTCCAAAAAAATGTCCTTTGAAAATTAAGCCCAAAACCTCTAAAAA